>ML280934.1:28494-85845 GCA_005239495.1 Nicotiana undulata
TTGACCAATTTCGGGATTTGTGGTCTAGATTGATAAATATAATATGAGATTCATTCCTTTAGCGTTTATTAATGATAATATATTGATTTTGGATAGATTCAGAGTAGTTGCAGGTCGAATCAACGGGCAAGAGCATAGCGGGCTAGAGTTTTGTCCGGTTTGAGGTAAGTAACGATTGTAAATCTAGCCCTGAGGGTATGAAACCCCAGATTTTGTATCCTTTTACTATTTTGAGGTGACGCATATGCTAGGTGACGGGCGTGTGGGCATGCACCGTTTGGGGATTGTGACTTGGTCCGTCCCCTAGCAACTGTGGAGTTGCATGTTTTGATTTAAAGTCGTATAATGGCTATGTGTTTTAGAAAAAATTCTTATAACTTGGGCTGAATATCATGTTTAGGTCTTGTGCCATTATTTTTTGGACCCTCAAGGGTATTTTATTTCTATCCTCACACTGTTTTGGATTTGAAATCCACACTCATTCATAATTTTACATGTTACTGTTTAATTCAGTTTCACTACTCTACTTTGATGCATACGAAAGTTATTTTTGGTTGAGTTCCCGGATTTTACTGAAATGCCCGAGTGGCTTGTGAGGTTTATGACTGAGTGAGGCTGAGGGCCTGATTTGTGAGGATATCATATGGGATCAGGCTGCACGCTGCATCATGTTATTGATTGGCCGAGTGCCTGAGTGAGTGATGCCATGATTTGGCTTGTTATAGCGCTTGGGCTGAAGGAGCCCCTCAGGAGTCTGTACACACCCCCAGTGAGCGCAAGTACATACTGAGCGCGAGTGCGAGTGCGAGTGCAGAGTGACGAGTGACTGGGAGGCATGAGTGATGGTGAGGTATTCTCGATGGGCTGATATGAGTGATTGTGAGGTATGCCCGAGTGGCTGTTCATGAGTGACAATGAGGCTTGCCCGAGAGGCTGTTTACGTGTGATATTTTGCCCGAGGGGCTTGTTTATGACTTCATTGTTTTCACTCAAATTTTGTATTAAGCCTATATTGAAAATGTTGAAAATATTTTTAAATGTTTTATATCGAAACTGGAGTTTTAAAAGATCTTTTGACTTGAACACTGATTTGACATTGTGATGATTCACTGAGACTTTATATTATGAACTTTATGTGATCTTCTGCTCGTCACTGTCACTCTGTCTTTATTTATGGTTGTTACTTACTGAGTTGGCATACTCACTTTACTCCCTAAACCTTGTGTGCATATCCAGGTGTCACAGGACGTCCGAGTGAGTTTCGATTTACGCTCAGCTGATTCTGGAGTTAGCAAGGTAGCTGCATGGCGACCACAACCTTGTTTTTCTCACTCATATTCTCCAGTAGTGATTTCCATTAGATTTCTTTTCTTTTAGACTGTATTGCACTTAGCACTATCGGACTTGTATCGTAGATGCTCATGACTAGTGACATCCGATGTCGGGCTCTATTTTCCGCATATGTTTCCTTGTTTTGGGTTTCTTCTAAAAGGATTATGATTAAATGGTTTGAAAGGTATATTTTTGTAATGAAATATTGTTTGTTTTGGATAAATGAGTCAGCTAGCCTAGTACCACGATAGGCGTCATCACGACTAGGTAGTTTGGGTCGTGACAACCATGGTGTTGAGTTTCATACGGTTGTACACCATGATGTTGGGGTATTGTGTATGCCTTTGTACATCACCCGAGCATTGTGTATGCTTCTTGATATTTATATTTGGGGCATTGTGTATGTTTCAGTGAGCATTGTGTATGCTTTGTTACATATTTGAGGCAATTTGGTGTCGTTGTGGACTCGTGAAAGTGTTGTTTAATTTCTTTCAGTGTTTTCATGACTAGTCCTTAGTATATACTGTGTTAAGTATGTCTACTCTTGTTGGTTAATTCTTATTAATTTTGTTGATACATATGCATTGAGTTATTGTATAATTATCGTATTCATTATATCGTTCTTGTTGTGGTGTATTTGTATTTTCTAACACTTGTTCTAGAGGTACTCGGAGAGACGGGTCGAGGATATTACTAGGTTATATTTACATATAAATCACTCCTTGCCTGCATGTCTATGCAGATACTATTCGTGACGACAGAGCTAGTAACTGGCGAGTTCGCTAGTTGATGTGGTTATTTAGGTGAGCCACCGCATTATTTGTAAAGGCTGCCAAGAGAGTCCTTACCATTTATTTATACGATGTCTTTTATTTTGGGGTTCACATACTCGATCATAAGTCTTTTGTAATTCTCTTAGATGCTCCATGGTCTTGTGTGGGGGCTAGAGTGTTGTTCCTCCATTTGGTTACTATTATTCGTAAATATTTATAGAACAATTTGGATCACTAATCATTTGCATTTAATTATTGGAATGTTAGGAATTTTCATTTATTTGAGTTGAATTTTGAATAAGTGCTAAATGTATGGTATAAGTTGGTTTGCCTGGCGGATATTGTTAGCTGGGTGCCAGTCATGTAGGGGACAGTTTGGGACATGACAATGTTGAGATGGATCAAAGTGTGAGGGCAGTTAAAATGTTGAAAGTCGAAAGTTTGGCTAAGAAGGATAAGTTATAGAGAATTGAAGGATTTGCTAAAGAGATTTTGAAAAGAGTAAATTAAAATTGATGAGAAAGGTAAGTTTATAGGCGGTTCAGTAAATTCATCATTACCTTGGTAACTGGCGAAACTATTCATCAAATCGTGGAGAGACACGTGTTAAGCACATTAAATGCAAAGAGTCGTGCGTCCTTTCAAGTATCATTAGTCGCTCCAGAATTTTCTTGCCAAGAAAAGAGATGATCATATCTACTTCTCGGTCACATCATGTTGAGTCACCGAAAAGTATGTGCCACTTTCAATATTGGATAAAATTTAGAGTTTAGAGGTGGACATAGCTCGAGCCGACACGTGGTAGGTGATGACAAGATGAAGATGAGTCAGCAATTAGATAATAGCGCATACAGGTATGTGACCGGTATTATGTGAATTCCCAGGACACAAAGATTAGAGAAGTAAATTTTAAAGCAAGTCACCGGTTGGAGAGAGCAACATTAAAGGGGCAGTCGTTATAGAAAATCTCTATAATTACTCCTAATGTTATGCAACCATCAAGATGGGTTTTTATTCATCGTTAAGAGGGTGAGATTTCAGGATCATGTCTCCTTAAATTCAACTATAAATAGCAACATTTGTACTAACCGTAAGACATGATCAACAAAAATTAAAAAGCTATATCTCTTTCTCTCATTTCCATTGTTCTATACAAAAAAGGTGTTGAGCTTTCTTGTTACCCTGATTCCGGTGGAATCTATTGAATACATGCTTGTTTTTTCTTAAATTATTCTTAATTTATTCCCTATATTCTTTATAATTCTACTAATATGATCATCTTAATCCACCCGTCTATAAATTATGCATACATATTCAACAATATTTTTTTACGGGTAAACAAACATGTGATACAAATAAAGGTCCCCAATATGCACGCATAAGTCCTAGAGAGATTGATCGGTAAAGAACAGTCTGGTGCACAAAATATAATAGAAATAACTCGAGAGTGATTTTGCAGAGAAGTTCGAGAATAAGAAATCAACTAAACCAACTTGCACGGTAGAATCTACTATGACAAAAGTGATCGCGTAATACTTCAGAAGGTAAACAGAATACGAGCTCACTATATACTGACCAAGCTCTCCTATCATGTAAATCTGTCTGAAGTGTTCTCTTTGGGGATGGAATGATACCAAAGTAGTTTTATATTTCTCTAATCTAAATTAACACGACCTTCGCACTAACAATGTACAATGTTCATTGATCTTAGTTGAAATATTTTCTATATCCAAAACTTAAAAGTTGAATTATTAAAATTCCCTCATATTAATGACCAAAATAATCTAATTATATTTTAAAAATACAACAAATTTATTTGAAGGGATGTAACTGCTCCTATGAGTTTCAACCGTTGGTGCCTTTTTCAAAAAAGAATAGAGGGCTGTTGGCTTTTCATACAAAACTTATTTTTGTCTTGTGAGGCAAATGCAGGGTATGAATAGACATAGTGTTTACCATTAAATTTGGATAACAATTAAACTTATATTGTGGTTTTAAGGATATGTGATTTCACCCAATACCAATTGATAAACAAGAAAGTAAGTGACTGAATTAAACCGTAAAATAAATCAAACCAGTATGCAAGCTGGGCCTCGACCTCGAAATGATGTATTCTCGAGGTGATAGTAGTACAAGAGCGATTAAGGTAAAATAATTATGATGAACAGTAAGCAGAACGATAAGCAAGAAAGAAATGATTGTATAACTTTTTCTCAGTGAACAATGATGATACAATTGACTGGAATTTCCCTTCATATAGTAGAGGAATCTTAATTACGGTACACTTCTAATTACAGAAGGAAATCGTATAAACAGCTGATTAACCGCTACTGATTTGATTCGTTCCGAGATTCACGCCACAATCCTCGACCAATCACAGATATCTCGCTCTTCTCGTTATTAAGCTATCCCGATATTACTTAAAGTCTATCTCTTCTGGCCTCAATTTATACCGACCTCGATCTAGAAAGAGGCTTCGATTTCAGACTCAATGTCTCAGCTCTTCGATGCAACATCCCAGTCTCAATCAAATAGTAAAATCGGATAGCCCCGATTTCTACCGTATACAAATAGTCCCCTCGTTTCTTGGAATATAATGATAAGAAACGAACTGAGCCTTTAATTTTTCCCTAACCTCAATAGAAATTGATGTCATCCTCATTATGTAAGCGGTGGAAGTGACCGAAACGTCCCGTCGGTTCAGTTCCCCAAATCATTAATGAGCGTTAGTTGGCTGTCGTACACTAGTGTCGTCGAACCATCACCCTAAATCCATAAATAGGGCTTCTTCTCATTGAATCACACTTTACTTCCATCTTCATTTTCTTTTTTAAGATTTCATCTCTCTCAAGCTCTTCTCTTTCATTACTCCTTAGGTCATCTTCGCTAGTTTCGAACCACCAAACTTTCTACTTTCCTCTTTCTTCAACCCGTATAATGGCGAAAATATCTAAAACCTTTCCAAAAGCTTCCTCTTCTTCTTCACGGCCGGCCGGTGATAAAACACCGGCGAAACCGCTCCCTGGGGAGTATGTTCCCGGCCTGTGTGTTCTTAAGTCTGACTTCAAGGTCGAGAATCCTCCATCGGTCCCTAGCCGATGTGAGCACGTATCGAGGTATATCTACTCGATAACAGTGGGATATCTCGAGGATATCAAAAGGGATTGCAACTGGGGGAATAAAGTTGTAGAGATCCCTTCTTCTGAAGAAAGCATTACTACCCACGTGGAAGGGTATCTAAGTGTTTACACTTATCCTTTCACGTTGGGCCCCTTCGATTCGGTGATCAGTGACTTCTGTCATCAATATCAGGTGACACTAGGCCAAATACACCCTTCTTTTTGGCGCATTGTTGTAAAGACCCGTAATATTTCTTAATTAAATAAGATGCTCGGGTAGGTCCCCATGTTGTTATAACTGTGGAAATTCTTAAAAACGGACCTTAAATTCTCTGAATATAGCTAAAATGGGAAACACCAAGGTGGTTCTTGAAGATGAGAGTTAAGACCTTGCATACATGTGATTAACTTACCATTAGTAAAGGGAAGCAAGTTAGAGTAATCTTTCACTAAAAAGGATTTAGTTAATTTATGGGATCACATAGTGTTTGATAAAATGCCCAAATGAGTTCATGATTTCTAATTCAAAGTCTAAACATGTCATCTTGTAAATTAAATTGAAGGCGTTAGAAGGTCCGATGGTTTGAGAATAGATATTAAAGGGAAATTTCGACTCGAGGTATGTATGACTGACTTTAATCTTTGTAGAGTCGCCTTGTTGGTGTCCGAGCATACGGTATGAATTCCTGGTTCGATTGTATTTGAATCAATTGTCCTATTGTGATGAGGTGAAGAATCATGTTCTCTGAATGCCTTAAGTTGATTACCAGGTCACCATGTGACTTGAGATTGTGAAATAGGATTCTTTGTGCTTACCCTATCATGTGCAAGACTCGTTATATGCTTGAACTTATCGGTATGAAAGAAAGTGCTACTAAATGAATGAAAATGGTAATGAACTCAATTGTTGAATGTATCCAAGTGCTAAGGGAGGCGTAGTAAATGATGGGAAATAAAAGTGAATTGATTTAACTAATCTAAATGGTTATGGCGTACCATACATGACTCACTGCTTGGTAAAGATTATTGTGCCCTTGTTTTCACATGGTTGTGTGGTTGTGATAAATTTATACTCTTGATGGTAGAAATCCTTGTGATTAAATTGTTGATTGTTGATGCTATATAAATGATGTCTGGTGGGATCGGGTTGCGCGCCGCAACAGGTGAAATAAGGATGATGTGTTGAGAAGTAATAAGGGTGGAATGTGATTGTACGGTGGGATCGGGTTGCACGTCGCAATAGAAGAAATAAGGGCGGAATGATGAGAAGAAATAAGGGTGGAATATGATTGTAAGGTGGGACCGGGTTTCCCGCCGCAACAGGAGAACAATTGAAATAAGAAACTGTGAAAACCTCATTTGTGATTCTCTGTATCTCTGTGCAATAATTGTTTGGTTTCTTTGGCTTCCTTCTATCTGTGCACTGTTTTGATTTTACTTAGAGTAAAGTTTGTTCATACATACTAGTACTATTCAATGGTACTAACGTCCCTTTTGTCGGGGGCGCTACATCTTTTATATAGATGTAGGTGGTTCCATAACAGGTAGATCCGACCGCCGATAGTGGTGCCTCCTCTTCATCCCTTTAGTAGTTCTGGTGAGCCCCACTTCCTCTCGGGGCCCTGTGTAGTCTATATCATCTCCTTTTGTATATGTTGTGTCTCTAAAGGTATAGCCGGGGCCTTGTTTTCGGGAAGTCTATGTAAACTCCTAGTATTCTTAGAGGCTCCGTAGACAATATGTGGGTTGTACATGTATTTTGGGTAGTGGTTATATTTATTAGAATCGTGGTTCCGCATCGGAAATGTTCTATTTAGAACATATGTTTTGGGATTATCGAATGTTGAATCTTTAAAGAAGGAAAATGCACTTATGATGAAAATACATATCTTGACTCTAATTTGCTATTTCATTTATAAAACGTATATTGTAACTACGGGGTAGCGCGTTGGGTAAGAAAGGCAATCCAGGTCCGCTTGACCGGAATCATCAGGTTAGGCGCCGGTCTCGTCCCTGGGATTTTGGGGCGTGACAAACTTGGTATCAGAGCCTCAGGTTTTAAAAGTGTCCTAGGATGTCTCGGAGCCGTGTCTAGTAGAGCCCTTCTTATCGGTGTGTTGTCGACCATGTCTATAATTAGGGGGCTGCATGGACATTTAGGAAAGTACCCTTTTATTCCTATTCTATATCGTGCTATGTGGTGAAAGGTGAGGTTGTCTATCTCTAACTCGTGCGTTGTCCCAATTTTCAGTAAATGGCACCCAAGAAGAGAGCTCGACTCGACTTGAGGACAATGCCACCCCAGGAGTTGTCATAAATTCTCTAGCTGATGGTGCAGGTGTGAATGATTCCCCGACCATAAATCAGCCTGACTCCTCCACTCCAGGCTAGACTATTCCTATTCCTGCTCCAGCAGAGGGTGCTGAAATCCCTCCCGCTGATGTTCCTGACCCACCTCCAGCTCCAGCTTCTGGTCCCGGCATTTCTGATGGGGACCTTAGGGGAGCTATCCAGATTTTGGCTCAGCTAGTGGCCTCCCAGGCCCAAAGATCAAATGTCGCCTCTGCGTCCTCTAGCGAGCAAGGGGACTCTTTAGGTTTCAAAGTCAACCAGTTTCTACGGTTAGCCCCTCCAGAGTTCACAGGCACCGACCCAGAGGCCGATCCTCAGCAGTTTATAGATGAGATGTACAAGACCCTCGGGGTTATGAGGGCTACTGAGACCGAGGAAGTTGAGTTAGCTTCCTATCGTCTGAAGGGAGCGGCATATTCATGGTTCGAGATGTGGGAGAGTTCCCGTGGAGAGTGGAGCCCTCCGGCGAGGTGGGGTGAGTTTGTAGATGCCTTTATGGATCATTTCTTGCCTGTCGAGATTATGGCTGCCCATGCTACAGAGTTTGAGGTCCTCAAGCAGGGCAACATGAGTGTGTGGGAGTATCATATGGAGTTCGTTCCCTTGTCCAAATATATTGTTCATATGGTGTCTACTATGTAGGCTAGAGTTCGTCGGTTCGTGCAAGGCCTTTGTCCCTTGGTTATTAATGAAGCTGCTACAGTTGCATTGCACTCAGATATAAACTATGGGAAGATTGTCGGATTCGCCCAGGCTACGGAAGCTCGGAAATTAAAGATAAGAATAGAGAGAGAGAGTAGTAGTAGGGCCTGGTTAGCGGGCAACCCTGGGAGTTCAGTTGGAAGTGGGAGGTCAGCCCTTGGGAGAGGGTCATCAGGGCCATCTCAGTCCTATGCTCAGTCCTCAGCCAGTGCACCGCCATCAGGGCACAGTTATCAGCAGGGAGGTCGCTTTGGACCAAGTTCAGATAGCAAGAGGTTCCATCAGTCGGGTCGTTCAGGTTGGAGGTTCCAACAGCAGCGGAGGGCCCCATGCCCTAAGTGTGGGAGGTTTCATTCTGAGCCCTGTTACTTGGACATACCGGTATACTATAGATGCGGAGTGAGAGGCCATGTTCAGCGAGACTACCGTGCACCCAGTCAGGGCACTGCTCAGCCATCCAGTTCTTCAGCCGCTACATCTTCAGCACGCCCTCCAGCCCATGGCCCTCCAGCTCCAGCAGGGCGCGGTGCAGCTAGGGGTGGAGCACGGGGTCAAAAGGGACCCAGTCGGTTTTATGCTTTGAGTGGTCTCCAGAGTGCAGAGACTTCTCCAGATGTTGTCACAGGTATTCTGACTGTTCAATCACATGATGTTTATGCTCTTATTGATCGCGGTCCTCTTTGTCATATGTTACTCCATTTATCGCTTCAAGTTTTGGGATAGAAACAGAACAGGTTCATGAGCCGTTCTCTGTGTGGACTCCGGTTGGTGACTCTATTACGGCCGTGCGAGTCTATAAGAATTGTGTTGTCACGGTGCGTGGTTGGGAAACCACGACCGATCTTATTGAGTTAGAAATGGTAGATTTTGATGTAATTATGGGGATGGATTGGCTCTATTCGTGCTTTGCTAAACTCGACTGCTGAACCAGAATTATGAGGCTCGAGTTTCCTAATGAACCAGTTATCAAGTGGGAGGGGAATAATATCGTGCCAAGAGGTAGGTTTATTTCCTACCTTAAGGCCTTAAAGATGATCAGGAAAGGGTGAATCTACCATTGTTTTCACATGGTTGTGTGGTTGTTATAAATTTATACTCTTGATGGTAGAAATCCTTGTGATTAAATTATTGATTATTGTTGCTATCTAAATGATGTCCGGTGGGATCGGGTTGCGCGTCGCAACAGGTGAAATAAGGATAATGTGTTGAGAACTAATAAGGGTGGAATATGATTGTACGGTGGGATCGGGTTGCACGCCGCAACAGAAGAAATAAGGGTGGAATAATGAGAAAAAATAAGGGTGGAATATGATTGTAAGGTGGGATCGGGTTGCGCGCCGCAACAGGAGAACAATTGAAATAAGAAACTGTGAAAACCTCATTTGTGATTCTCTGTATCTCTGTGCAATAATTGTTTGGTTTCTTTGGCTGCCTTCTATCTGTGCACTGTTTTGATTTTACTTAGAGTAAAGTTTGTTCATACATACTGTACTATTCAATGGTACTAACGTCCGTTTTGCCGGGGGCGCTACATCATTTATATGGATGTAGGTGGTTCCATAGCAGGTAGCTCCAACCGCCGATAGTGGTGCCTCCTCTTCATCCCTTCAACAGTTCTGGTGAGCCTCATTTCCTCTCGTAGCCGTGTGTAGTCTATATCATCTCCTTTTGTATATGTTGTGTCTCTAAAGGTATAGCAGGGGCCTTGTTGCCGGAAAGTCTATGTAAACTCCTATTATTCTTAGAGGCTCCGTAGACACTATGTGGGTTGTACATGTATTTTGGGTAGTGGTTTTATTTATTAGAATCGTGGTTCCGCATCGGAAATGTTGTATTTAGCATGTGTTTTGGGATTATCGAATGTTGAATCTTTAAAGAAGGAAAATGCACTTATGATGAAAATACATATATTGACTCTATTTTTCTATTACATTTATAAATCGTATATTGTAACTACGGGGTAGCGCGTTGGGTAAGAAACGCAATCAAGGTCCGCTTGACCGGAATCATCCGGTTAGGCGCCGGTCTCATCTCTGGGATTTTGGGGCGTGACAACTGTGATCATGCTCCGGTTCTTCACTAACAAAGTCGTGGGGCTGTCGTTTACCCCGACCACCTCATCAGGTTATACAACCCTCTAATCATTCAATGGTTGATCAAACTACAACGTCGAGCGACCAAGGCGTTTCTCATGTATCGACGAGGACAAGGACTGAGGTATATGGGTCGGTTTGTTCGGGTGAGGACTTGTGACTTTATCCCAGAGGAGAAAATGCCATTTTCCGCGAAATGGAACCCGAAGTTTAAGTAACACTTTACTCGTTAATTTCCATGTTACTATTTTTTGCTTCATTTAACATCTTCCTTTGTCGTGCAGCGGTTTATTGGATGCCTCGAGCAGTTCCTGACCTCGAGGACTGGGTTCGAAAGCTGGATTTGACTTCCTCCTATGATGAGTGATGTTGACGCGACTTGGCAAAAGGTAAATGGGAAGCAAAGAACCATGGTAAGTTCCTCTTTTTTTCTATACCTGATGTAATGACTGAACTTTTTCTTATTCACTTAGTCTTTTCTTGTGTAGGCCTGAACAAAGATTCAGTCTTGAGGCCTCCGAGTGGCGAGGAAGAGGCTATGGCCCCGACTCCAAAGCCGGGGAAAGATAATAAGATGAAGAGGGCCTCGACACCCGAGGACCCTAAACCCAAAAAGGCAGCAGCTCAAAGACCAAGGAGGATTGTTATCCCTCTTATTATAGAGTCAGTCCAAAGGCTTGGGGAAGAAGAAGAAGAGGAAAACTAGGGTGGTGACTCGGCGCTGGTGATTCGAGAAAGGAAGGCTAATGAAACTGCCAAGTCCTTTAAGCTGGAGGTAGTTGTCGAGACCCTACCTCGTGATGAAGAAGTTTCGAAGAAAGATTCCGGCAAAGTCCCCGAATCACCTTAGGTCGAGGTTATCCCTCGTCCAACAACAAATATACTAGAGGGGACTGGTTCCAAGACCCCTAGAGTTGAACAGAGCGCCCCGAGCAACTCGCTTGGGGCAGTGACAGCAAGTCACTCACCTTCTCTATCGGCCTTTTTTGAGGAGGCCATAAGGATGCTCAATCCATAAGGACTCCTTAAATAGGCAGATTCCCCAACGAGGAGGATCCATTTCGGGATTGCTTTACCAGGGTTGATGATGCCTCTGATCTCAACGACGCATCCACCCTCTTTGAAGAGGCCCAATTCCTTCTAAGCAGAGTAATTATTAATTTTTTTGATGTAGTTTCCTTTCACCTTTCCTTATTTTTGTCTAACTCCTATATTTTCCCATACATGCTTTGTCTAAGTCTCGGGCTGACTTAATCGAATGTGAGGCTGATCTCCAAAGGCTTTCAAATGAGAGTAATACTCCCAAGCTTCTCTGTGGGCAGAAGGGCAAGGAGATCAGGGACCTTTGAGTTGACTTGGCTAAAGCTCGCAAGGAGGAAGCTGAGCTGAACGAGCAAGTAAAAATTCTCTTGAAAAAATACGGGCTCAATCCAAGGGTGGGAGCTAACGTTTGGATGTCACACTTGCAGCAAAAAATTGAGAAGATCGAGCTATTCCGAAAGGAGGTCGATCAAGCTAAACTCGGCAGTCACAAGTGGAAAGAAGGCATGGACTGCTTCGCTGCCGAGAAAGAGACCCCCTTGTTTCAGTTGTTATCGGCCGAACTCCAACTTTGGAGTGCCAGGGAGAAGTGCTCGATTCAGGACAAGAGAATCAAGGAGCTCGAGACTGAGCTTGTTGAGGCCAAAGCTGGGGCCGAAAAAGCGAATGTCGAGGCTGATAAGTCAGTGGCCATATATTTGGTTGATGCCGAGGCTGCTCAAGCATAATTGAAGGAGGTCGTCGATCGAGCACAGTGGACTGCTGACCTTGCCAAATACCAATCCTGGAGAGAGGCCCTCGAGGTGATTCATGCCAGAGGTTTTGTCCTTTCTGAGGAGATAGATGGCCAAAGGTGCATGAAGCTGATACCAGGCTACTGGCATCTTTCGATGATGATGACGATGATGAAGGCAGGAAGAGCGGGTCCGGTAATTATGTGGGTCCCGAAGACGAAGTTGTCCCCGAGGAAGGAGTCACTCCTGAGCATAGCTGGGGCTCTTGTAAGTTTTTCTTTTTCTTTTGTGCAGGACCCTTGTTGGTCCTTTGTAAATACCCTTGATATATATAAAAATATTTCCTTTTTGAATTTCTTCTCAATTTTTGCCTTGTGATAATTTCAAACCTGCTTTATGCCTTGTAACATTTTACCATACTTTATGCCTTGAATAATATGTTTAAGACTTCGATTTTGGGCAACTTGGCCGAGGCAACACTAATACTGCTTTCATAGTCGAGTGAGTTGTTACATGAAGTCAAAGTAATAGAACCCTTAGATTTGAATTGAGTGAGAAATATTCTCGAACTGTAGTCAGGTGAGTTTTTACTCGAACTCGAAGTAGTGAAACTTTTAGGTTTGAATTCGAAGGCTTGTTTTTATTGCGGGATTCTGACATCTCTGAGCCGCGCTAGTTTGGACGTAGCCTTTGGGTATGCCTCTTGGGCTTATTTTCCCAATAACACTTCGAACTTGTTCAAAGTGTTAGTCCTCGAGAATGGTGGCCTTGTCCTATAAA
Organism: Nicotiana undulata; assembly: GCA_005239495.1. Taxonomy (NCBI): domain Eukaryota; kingdom Viridiplantae; phylum Streptophyta; class Magnoliopsida; order Solanales; family Solanaceae; genus Nicotiana; species Nicotiana undulata. Next base: position 41,421 of record ML280934.1, read on the forward strand.
TCGAAGGTTGCCTCTTTGAGGTCTTATGGTTTCGAAGTTAGATAGTTCGAACATGTTGATTTTTGACGGCAGTCGACAGTCCCCGATTATGGGGTTGATCATTCTTGGTGTAGTTGTACTTGGTCCTTGAGCTAGTTTCCACAAGAAATCATAAGTATGGAGCTTGTAAAGTAGAAATTTTCATTAAGCCCAAAATATCTGGTAAGGAAAAGTACTTCTATGAATAGTTAATACATGCGTACATGTTTTTCCATTAGGGATCGAGTAATCTATACGAACACGGTTCATTCAACCGTTTGATCCATTACAAAGTTTTCCTATCGAGACCCCTTTGACACGAAGTATTTTCCTTGAAAATATAACATCCGAGGGTGATGCCCCCCAGTATTCGAGGTTGATAGTAAAGAAACCTAGAATACCTCTAAGTTATCACGAACAATGGTTTCCTCGTTAAAAACCTTTCTGAAAAAACCCATTTAGGATAAAAACCGGTCGAAGGGAAAAAGAGGGCAACACGTGCTTTAAGGTCCTAATATCTTCTTTCTTGATGAGAACTTCAATACTTTCACTCGAACACCTGAAAATAAGTTAGTGTAAAATGTAAATGAAAAAGGAGAAGTTCATACTTTAACAATAACTTCATTTGAGTAGTGAGATGTTCCAATTGTTTGGTAGTTGCTCGCCGTTTATCGTGCCAAGCTTGTAAGATCCCTTTCCGACAATATCGAGGACTTGATATGGTCCCTCCCAATTTGGGCCGAGTTTTTTTCCATTAGGGTCTCGTGTTGAGGGTGACTTTTCTTAGAACCAATTCCCCGATTCTAAAGTGGCAAAGGTTGGTCCTCGAATTATAGTACCTTTTGATGCGTTGTTTTTGCGTAGCCATTCGAACGAGGGCGTCTTCTCGTTTTTCATCTAGTAGCTCGAGGCTAGTATTCATAGCCTCGTGATTTTATTCGTCTGGTGTTTATCGAAATCTAGCGTTGGGTTCCCCGACTTTGACCGGGATGAAGGCTTCGGCGTCGTATACTAAGGAGAACGGTGTTGCCCCCGTACTGGATTTTGACGTTGTTCGATATCGCAAAGGCTTGGGGTAGAATTTCTCTCCATTTTTCTATGGCGTCGTTCAACCTTTTCTCCAGATTCTGAATGATGGTCTTGTTTTTCTATTCGACATGTCCTTTTCCGTTAGGATGATATGGTGTCGATAAGATCCTTTTTATTTTGTGATCTTCGAGAAGCTTTTTCACCTTGCTTCCGAGGAATTTCTTTCCATAATCGCATACAATCTCGGCAGGTATCCTGAATTGGCATATGATGTGATCCTAGATAAAGTCTATAACTTCTTTTTTTCTGACTTTCTCGAAGGCCTGTGTTTCAACCCATATATAGAAATATTTAGTCATAGATAAAATGAAATTAGCTTTACCTGGGGTCGATGGAAGTGGGTCGACGATATCCATCCCCTATTTCATAAATGGCCATGGGGACAGGATCGAATGAAGTTGCTCTCCCGGCTGGTGGATCATTGGTGCATACCTTTGACACTAATCACATTTTTGAACGAATTCTTTAGTGTCTTTCTCCATATTAGGCCAATATTATCATGCTCTAATGATTTTGTGAACTAGTGATTCAGCACCGGAGTGGTTCCCACAAGGGCCTCATGAACTTCTCATAGGACATAATCGGTGTCCCCTAGTCCCATGCATACCGCTAACGGTCCGTCGAATGTCCTCATGTATAATGTTCCATCCTCATCCAATGTGAATCGAGCAACTATTGTTCGTAGAGCCCATGATTCCTTAAGGTCCGATGGGAGCTTTCCATTTTTCAAATGCTCAATATATTTATTCCTCCAATCCCAAGTTAGGCTTGTGGAGTTTATCTCGGCGTGACCTTCTTCGATAGTGACTTCGAGAGTTAAACGACAATCCCTGAGCTGATTCGTCGTCCTCGACTGATGATCCCAGATTTGCAAGGGCATCAGCTTCACTGTTCTACTCTCGAGGTACATGTTGCAAAGTCCATTCTTTAAAATGATCTAATGTCACCTGCAGCTTATCCAAATATCATTGCATTCTATCCTCTCGAACTTCGAAGGTTCTTGTTTACTTGGTTTACTACCAGTAGGGAGTCGTATTTGGCTTCGATGACTTCTGCTCCAAAAAGCTTTTAGCTAGTTCGAGACCTGCAATCATGGCCTCATACTCGGCCTCATTGTTAGTCAACTTAGAAGTTTTGATAGATAGCCTAGAAGTGTTTCCCATGGGCGGATTCAAAACGATGCCTAGTTTGGACCCTTTCACATTCAAAGCGCCATTTGTAAAGAGGGTCCACACCCCCCGATGATGTACCCGATTTTAAAAAAAGTTCCTTTTCGACTTCGGGTATGAGGGCTAGCAAGAAGTCGGCCACGATGTCTGCTAAAATTTGAGACTTGATGGTCGTTCGGTGTTGATATTCGATATCATACCCACTAAGTTCGACGACCCATTTGGCCACTCGGCCCGACTGTCACGCCCCAAAACCGAGGGACGGGACTGGAGCCTAACCGAATGAACCCGGTCAAGTGAACCTGATTTGCCTTTCCTAACCAATGCGCTTCCCCGTGTTTATAGCATACATTATTCATATGAAATAGCAAGAGAAAATCAAAAGCATGGATTCACAACATAAAGTCCATTTTTCCTCTTTAACGTTTTAACATTAGATCTTACCAAAGCATACATATTAAGTACAACATTCCCGATACGGGACCACAATTACGAGTAAGTACAACAACTACCCAAGATATATATTTACAACCCACATAATGTCTATGGAGCCTCTAAAAGTACGGAGAAAAGTACATAGACTTGCCGGCAACAAGGCCCCGACAATACCTTAACAGAAACAACATATACAAAAGAAGAGAACGTGGACTACACACGACCCCGAGAGGAAGTGGGGCTCACCAGAACTGCTGAAGGGGTGAAGAGAAGGAACCACTAACGGCGATCAGCGCTACCTGCTACGGAACCACCTACATCCATTTAAAAGATGTAGCACCCCCATCAAAAGGGACGTTAGTACCATTGAATAGTACTAGTATGTATGAACAAACCTACTCTAAATAGGATAAACTTCAACAGTCAAACACAAATAGAGGCATCATACAATAATATACCAAAGCAAGGGAAAAACACAAATAAGAATTTCCACATCCCGCATCCCGTTTTGCACTCTTTTGGTTAATATTATTTTAAGTTTCATCTTGTTATTATTATTACCGATCCACCGTGTCGTTGTCACACGGAGTCAGATATCTGCCCGATCGTCTATGCCATCCTAGGTGAGGTCCGAATATCAATCACATCACATATCACCACCGTGGCTTGGTCACACGCAGTCTGATCTCTGCCCGAATCGGCTAGGCTAACACCGTGGCATGTGCACTACACACGGAGTATGATCTCTGCCTGGTCGGCTAGGGCATCTCAACTGATATAGTGAGGACAATAATCATCATCATATCATAATCATATCACAATATCAAGTCATCCATGTGTACGACATGGAGTCCGATCCCAGCCAGATCGGATATGCCATCTCACCCCTAGGACATTCTCTTGGTCAATTCATGGATATTTTAGATCACTTTCATCAGTTTTAACCTTTTTGATCCCCAACACATATCATTCTTTGATTCATCTTTCATATCATTAGAATCCTTTGATTCATATTTCATAACAATCCATCCTTTAATCCATATTCCATAACAATCCAATTCATAGATTCATGTTTTATATCAATTTAACCTCTTGATTCGTATTTCATGTCATTACCATATCTTTATTCGTATTCCATATCAGTCCATCCTTTCACATATTTCCACACCCATCACATAATTGGACCACACACATAGTAAAAAGGGAACATGATGACCATAATTTATACACTCAAATAACATAACAACATGGTAGAAGCATGGGACATATAGAAACAAGAATTCCTCAATTAGGCACATAAAACACATAAATTCCATAGATAATCAACAAGAGATTCATACCCGGAAAGTGAACACAACGGGTTTATCCTGTGAAGATTAGAGTTAGCCATACATACCTCGAGTTGGAATTTATCCTTAAATTTCTATCCCAAATCACCGGACCTTCTAGCGCCTTCAATCTAATTTAAAACCTGACACATTTAAACCTAGGATTAGGAATCATGAATATGACTTGGACTCATGTGGGCATTTTATCAAACTCTATGTGTTCCTTTTGATGGCATAACCCCTTTTTGGTGGAATATTATTTTAACCTACTTCCCTTTACTAGATCATGGTAAATTAATCACATACATGCAAGGTTCTTAACTCTTACCTTCAATAACTAACCTGTGTGTGTTCCATTTTAACTAGAATATGGGAATTAAGGGAAAATGGGGTAGAAACTTACCTCTTATGATGAAGAAGATGACAACTACTCGATTAATTCCAAGCCTGAGTAGAGGTGGAGGATCAACTTGGTGGATATGGTGACTTTCTCTCACTAGAACCCACTCTCACTTCTCTCTATTTTAATCAGATAGTCGTTAAAAAATGAAAGGGATGGGTGTTTTATAAAGCTGGGGGTCGAGTTTTAAAATTAGAAATTAGAAGCCCCGATGCATGTATGCGGTCAGGAATGCGATCGCATTCCTGCTATGCGGTCTGCAGACCTGTCGCATAAGTGGCCCTCGGCTGGGCCAAAAAGAGAAGCAGACTGCCCAGGTATGCGACAGCTATGCGGTCCGCATACCTGTTATGCGATCGCATAGTGCGCGACATAACTCCCTCCACAAAAATATAGGTGCATGAATGCGAAAACTGTGTGGCCCGCATTTCATGAAATGCGATCGCATTATGGGCCGCATAGCTGTCCTCAAAATGGACTGCAAACTGTCCAGGTATGCGACCACTATACGGTCCGCATACATGATCTGCGATCGCATAGTGGACCGCAGATCCGCGCAATTCTGGAAAATTCTATCTTTTAAGTCCTGGGGTACTTTTCACTCCAAAGGGGTCCGTTTTAAGAATTTCTACAATTATATCAACAAGGGGACCTAGCTGGGCATCGTTTTTAGTTAGAAATTTTACGGGACTTTACATCCTCCCCCACTTAAAAATCATTCGTCCTCGAATGAGGATCGAGAAATCACTTGGGTATGAAAACACAAAATGCCAACTCCCAATTTTCACTAACTCCGATATTTTCTAAAAGTTTTGCCAGAGTTTCCTTTGTAAATAGGCCTATCCACCTTCCAGAGAGCCCTCGAAACATAATTCAACAAGTCCCACATAGTTCAGTTAACACAACGAATGGCACATAATTCAGTTATTTCAATTAATTACACATAATTAAAGTAACACAATACATACAAATATGGCACAAAGTTGGGAAGTCATAAGAGAAGGGGGATTAGGGGAGTGGGGTGGTTTTACACAAGATATGACACAAACATTAGAGGTGACCACCTTCATAAATAACTACCTGACTTATTCAAACAAATGAGGGTATTTCTCTTTCATTTTATTTTTCGCTTCCCAAGTGGCTTCCTCGATTTGTTGATTCCGCCATAACACTTTAACCGAAGCAATTTACTTGTTTCTCAACTTACGAACTTGCCTATCGAGAATAGCAATCAGAACCTCTTCATATGACAATTCTTCATTAACTTCAACGGTCTCAACCGGCACAATGACAGATGGATCTCCAATCACCTTCTTTAACATGGACACATGAAACACCAGGTGCACCAATGATATTTCAGGAGGCAACTCCGGCCTATACGCCACCTGAACTATCTTTTGAGCGATCCTATACGACCTGACATACCTTGGTCTCAATTTCCCCTTCTTTCCAAACCGCATGACCCCCTTCATAGGAGATACCTTCAAGAATACCCAATCATCTACTTGAAACTCTAAATCCCGATGACGAACGTCCGAATAGGATTTCTGATGACTCTGAGCAGTTTTCAACCTCTCCTTTATGATTCTAACCTTCTTCATAGCTTGATGCACAAGATTCGTCCCTAGCAGTTCTGCCTCACCAACCTCTAACAATCCAATCGGAGATCTACACCTTTTTCGTACAATGCCTCAAATGGGGCTATCTCAATACTAGCATGGAAACTGTTGTTGTAAGAAAACTCTATAAGCAGAAAATGATCATCCCAGCTACCCTTAAAATCAAGTACACAAGCTCGTAACATGTCTTCAAGTGTCTGAATAGTCCGCTCTGCTTTCCCATCAGTCTACGGGTGGAAGGATATGCTGAGGTTTACCTGCGTACCCAAACCTTGCTGAAATTTCTTCCAAAAGTTAGTTTTGAACTGGGCCCCTCGATCCGAGATAATAGAAACTGGAATGGCATGAAGCCTGATTATTTCTTTGATATAAAATTGAGCGTACTGTTCTGCAATATTGGTGGACTTGACTAGCAAGAAATGCGCTGACTTCTTGAGCCGATCCATTATTACCCAAATTGAGTCGAACTTATGCGGAGTGCGGGGTAACCCCACCACAAAGTCCATATTGATCATCTCCCATTTCCATATTGGTATTTCCATAAGCTGTGTCAACCTACCGGGCCTCTAATGCTCGACCTTCACTTGCTGACAGTTCGGACATCTAGCTGTAAAGTCCGCCACACCCCTCTTCATACCATTCCACCAATAAATCTCCTTGATATCGTGATATATTTTCATAGAACCTGGGTGTACGAAATATCTAGAATTTTGTGCCTCTGCCATTACTCTCTCCCGAAGATCATCCACACGCGGAACACATAGTCTCCCTTGACTCCGCAAGACACTGTCATTATTGCCGAGTGTAGAAGCTGCGGTCTTGGGATTTAGAATTTCCTCTCTTAACTGTGCTAATGATGGATCATTGAATTGCTTTTCCTTGACTTCTGCCCCAAGCGAAGATTCCGCTCCGTTATGCACCACAACACTCCCTTCGTTTGAGGCCGAAAGACAAACCCCCAGACAGGCCAATTGGTAAACCTCCCGGGCCAAAGGCCTCTGACCTGCTTCTAAATGAGCCAAACTACCCATGGATTTCCGACTAAGAGCGTCTACCACAACATTCGCCTTCCCTGGATGGTATAAAATATTCATATCATAATCTTTGAGCAATTCCAACCATCTCTTCTGCCTCAAGTTTAATTCCTTTTGTTTGAATAAATACTGAAGACTCTTGTTGTCTATGAACACGTCCACGTGGACCCCATAAAGATAATGCCTCCAGATTTTCAATTTAAAGACAACCGCTGCGAGCTCAAAATCATGCGTCGGATAATTCTTCTCATGATTCTTGAGCTGCCTCGAAGCATACACTATAACCTTACCACTTTGTATCAACACACACCCCAAACCAACCCTTGAAGAATCACAATACACCACAAACCCCTCTGTACCCTCTGGCAAGGTCAACACCGGCGCCGAAGTCAATTTTGATTTCAATTCCTAGAAACTCTTTTCACAAGCATCGGACCACTGGAACTTAATCGCTTTCTGCGTCAGCTTAGTCAATGGGGAGGCGAGAGTAGAGAATCCTTCCACGAACCTCCGATAATATCCAGCTAAACCCAAGAAACTGCGAATCTCTTCCGGGGTTGTTGGTCTAGGCCAATCCCTCACCGCGACGATCTTCTAGGGATCAACCCAAATCCCTTCCCTGGAAACAACATGGCCCAAAAAGGTAAGTGATTCTAGCCAAAACTCGCATTTTGAGAACTTTTCATACAACTGGTGCTGATGAAGAGTCTGCAGAACTGCCCTGAGGTTATTATCATGATCTTCCTGACTTCGCGAATACACAAGGATATCGTCGATGAAAACGATCACGAAAGAGTCGATAAATGGCTTTAAGACCCGATTCATAAGATCCATAAAGGTTGCTGGGGCGTTGGTCAGCCCAAAAGACATTACAAAGAATTCGAAGTGCCCATAACGAGACCTTAAGGCGGTCTTAGAAATATCCTGCTCCCTGATCTTTAATTGGTGATACCTGGACCGTAAATCAATCATTGAGAAAAACCTAGCACCTTGCAATTGGTCGAACAAATCATCTATCCGAGGCAATGGGTATTTGTTTTTTATGGTGACCTTGTTGAGCTGCCGATAATCAATACACATTCGAAGAGACCCATCTTTCGTTCTGACAAACAGAACCGGTGCGCCCCAAGGCGACACACTTGGCCTAATGAAACCCTTCTCTAGAAGATCCTTCAACTGCTCATTTAACTCTCTCAATTCTGCTGGCGCCATACGGTAGGGTGGAATAGATATTGGCTGTGTATCTGGCAATACATAAATCCCGAAATCGATCTCTCTATCTGGTGGAATCCCAGGAAGCTCATCCGAAAATACTTCAAGAAATTCATTCACAACATGCACACACTCGGGAGCAGGCACCTCTGAAGTGGTGTCCGCAACCCAGGCTAAATGGTAGATGCACCCTTTTCTGATCATCTTTGAGGCCTTAAGATAGGAAATAAACCTACCTCTTGGCACAACATTATTCCCCTCCCACTCAATAACTAGTTCATTAGGAAACTCAAGCCTCATAATCCTGGTCCGGTAGTCGAGTTTAGAAAAGCACGAATAGAGCCAATCCATTCCCATAATTACATCAAAATCTACCACTCCTAGCTCAATAAGATCGGTCGTGGTATCCCATCCACGCACCGTGACAACAAAATTCCTATAGACTCGCACGGTCGTAATATATTCACCAACTGGGGTCGACACTAGGAACGGCTCATAGAGATGTTCGGGTTCTATCCCAAAACTCGAAGCAATAAAAGGAGTGACATATGATAAGGAAGACTCGGGATCAATAAGAGTATAAACATCATGAGATTGAACAGTCAGGATACCTGTGACAACATCTGGAGAAGCCTCCGCACTCTGTCGACCACCCAAAGCATAAAACCGACTGGGTCCTGCCCGACCTCGTGCACCACCCCTAGCTGCACCACGCCCTACTGGTGCTGAAGGGCCTCGGGCTGGTGGGCGTGCTGAAGATGTAGCAGCTGAAGAACTGGATGCCTGGGCGGCACCCCAACCTGCTCCCTAGCGGAATGAAGGGCAGTCTCTCTGAATGTGACCCCTCACCCCACAACCATAGCATACTTGCCGGTCCAGATAATAGGGCCCAGTATGAAACCTCTCACACTTGAGGCATGGGCCCCTCTGTTGCTGCTGGAACCTCCCACCTGAACGACCTGGCTGATGGAACCCCATGCTGCCTGAATTGGCCCCAAAATGACCTCACTGCTAATGATGATGGTGACGACCTAGTGGTGGGGCACTAGCTGATGACTGAGCATGAGACTGGGATGGTCCTAATGATCCCTTCCCAAGGACTGGTCTCCCACCTCAAAAAGAAACCCCAGAGGTTCCCGCTCACCGGGCCCTACTACCACTTTCTCTCTCAATTCTTATCTTCAATTTCCGAGCCTCTGTAGCCTGGGAGAATCCCACAATCTTCCCATAGTTCATATCTGAATGCAGAGCAGCTGTAGCAGCTTCATTAACAACCAAGGGACCAAGGCCCTGAACAAACCGACGAACTCTGGCATCCATAGTCGACACCATGTGAATAGCATATTTGGACTTGAGCACGAACTCCATGTGGTACTCCCACACACTCCGGTTGCTCTGCTTGAGGACCTCAAACTCTGCAGCACGGGCTTCCCTAGTCTCGGCGGGCAAGAAATGATCCATGAAGGCCTCTACAAACTCATCCCATCTCGCCGGAGGGCTCCCCTCCCCACGAGAATTGATAACTAGAGATTTTACCTTGTTTTGCACTCTAGCTTGCTTAAGTTTTGGATGCAATTGTACACAAAATAGTCCTAAAGGCTTACATGTTGTGCTTGTTGCAGGGTTTAGTAAAAAATAATGACAAATAGTCAAAGACCTACTCAAAAAGGAGTGAAACTTGCAAAAGTACCCAGAACAAGTAAAAGCCAAGTTCAATTGACCACCGCGGCTCACGGTCCACTTTAAGGAAAAATCCATCACGGACCGTGGTCCACTTTATGCGGTTCACGGTGGTGAGATTCAGAGACTGGTTTTCCAAGGCAAACATCATCGTGGACCGCGATCCATTCTATGCGGATCGTGGTCCATTCTACGCGGACCGCAGTGGAGAGATTCAGAGAGCCTGATTCTGAAGGCCAAGACAAACGCAGACCGCGGTTCATTTTACGCTATCCGCGATCAAGAGATTTAGATATCCCAATTGTTGAAGACTAGAAGACCTCTGCGGTACCGCAGTGGCTAAGTTCAGAGCCCAAGTTTGTGAAGCCAAAAAGCCTAACCGCGGCCGCAGTCTATTTTGCGCGGTCTGTGATGACCATGCAGGGGCATTTTTGTCCGGAATTTTTAGCTTAGTATAAATAGTTTCTTTTCTTATTTTTAGGTTAAGCTTTGTATCAGACTTATTTTGGGAGCTCGTGGGCATTTTTCTACAACATGTTTTGGTAATTTTAGCTAGATTTCGACATTGAATCCTTCAATTTTATTTTACAATTCAATTACATGGGTTTTGCTTCATCTATTTCCTTGATTATTAGTAGCTAAACCCATTAGCTAGGGTTGTGGCTCAACCCTAGAGTGGGTATTTAATGGGTTCTTTAAATTAGAGCTTAGATGTTTATGGGTGATGGATATTTGGGTTGATTTGTGGTTTTTTTGTTAAAATTAGTGGTTGCAAACACTAATTGGTGTTCAATTGACTTGGGTATTTCTTGAGAAAGAGGACTTGAGTCGAGAAAATCAACCCAACAAGGAATTGGGACGAAATGATGTGAATTGATAGTCCCAATTAACGGGTTAAACCTTGAGAGAGTAAAACCCTACTTAAACCTATATTGCTTGTGCAAATTTGACACCCAATTGACCTTGAGAAAAGCAATTAGGGCATATCCACTCAAACTACATAGAGGTATAGAGTGGGTAGCTTTGCGCATTGGTTATATCATAATTCCCCGAATAACATCTTTTCCTTAGATATAATAATCCGTTATTTACTCGCGTAGGTGAAAGTCATACCCCTAGTGCCTTTATCAAATTAGAAAACAACCCAAAAAGACAATAGTTAGTTCAATTGCAATTATAATTAGTCTACATTGTAGTTATAATATAAAACCCAAAATCATGAGAAGTGCAATTAAGAGGACGAACCACTACTAGATCACCTAGAAACTCAACTCCCACAATCATAACTCCTTGTGGATTCGATCCCGATCCTTCGGGTAAAAGCTGCTGCGACCCTCATCTTGCTACTTTATAGTAGTGTAGGTGAGAGCCCATCACTTTTTGGCGCCGTTGCCGGGGGGTTATACGGTGTTGATTATCTACGTGAATAGTGGTGTTAAGTGTTTTTCTTTCCTTTTTATGTTAACGTGTGTGTTGAATCTACTCAGGTGCTAATGACGGATCCATTGGGAAATGTCATAGAGGAGGTATATGACAACCAAGAAGATGAAATAAATCAAGTACCTCCTCTTAGACGGGGCCGACATGCCAAGGCTAATGAGGACATTCCAGACCCTCCCCCACCACCAGCCCCCAAAGCAGCCCCTCGGGTCCTTCCAAACGAGGGGTATGCTAGTGCTATTGTCCCGCCGAGAATCTGGGCGGGCAATTTTCAAATAACAAATGTGATGCTGACACTCTTGGAGCAGCGGGGCTATTTCACCGGAGCCGCCCACCAAAATGCTTACAAACATTTGTAGGGCTTCGTGGATACTTGCTGGGGTAGTAAACAAACGAATGTCTCGGAAGATGCATTGAGACTTTGGTTATTCCCCTTCTCTCTTCGAGGGAAGGCTCTTGATCGGCTCGAGCGGCTTCCCAACCACTCCATATCCACATGGGATGAGCTCGCAGACAAGTTTATTGCAAATTATTTCTCGCCTAGTCACATGGCGGCGCTCAGAGATGAAATATTGGCTTTTAAGCAATAACCCAACGAGACTTTGCATGAAAATTGGGAGCGCTACTGGACCATGGTTAAGGAATGTCCAAACAATGACATGACTGAAGCCATGATTCAGCAAACCTTCTACCGAGGAATAAACACTATCAATCAATGTGTGGTCAATCAGTTGGCCGGTGGAAATTTCATGAAATTGACTTACCCCAAGGCATGTGAGGTCTTAGATGATATGGCTGACATATCGTTAGCATGGAAAAGTAGAGAAAATGTACCTCAAGGTGAGTCCGGTGTCAATAGTCTTCACAAAGAACTTCAAGAACAGGGGCAAGCAATTGCCGAGCTCACTACCACTATGAACCAACTTGCAAAGGCCCAGCTTCAACAATTACAAAGGCCAAAGCAAGTAAATGCCATGGAGGGAGTGAACTAAATAAGACCTCGGGGAAATCCTAAGCAAAGCAACAATGATCAAAGTGAGCAAGGACCAAGTGGGTATAGTGAAGAAGAGCATATGATGATCAAGAAGAGGATGTTATGTATGCCAATAATTATCAAAGTCAAGGGAACAATCAAAACAACAATCAAAATTGGAACAACCAAGGCAACAATCAAAGTTGGGGTAATCAAAGACAAAGAAATTGGAGCAATAACAACAACTCACGAAATTAGGGGAACAACAATAACCAATAATGGGGGAACAACAATGATAATAATTGGATCAGAGGAAATAACAACAACAATTGGGGTGGTAATGGTAACCGGGGGTCAGGATCTCAAAGGCCCCCAATGTACCAAGAACCAAACAAGCTCAAGGACAAAGCTCATCAAGTAATGATATGGGAAGAATTGAACAAATGTTCAAGCGGATGATGGATCGAAATGCAGACTCCGATGCTCAGTTGGCCTCTCAAAACACCTCCATTATAAACCTTGAAGTACAAATGGGACAAAGTTCTCATGCCTTAAACACACGCGCAAAGGGTGCACTACCGAGTGATACGGTGGTGAACCTCAAGGGTGGGAACAATAATAATACCGGTCATGCTATGGCGGTGATCACGAGAAGCAGAAAAGGTGGCGAAGCAAAATCTTCTAGGCAAAAGCGAATTGTTGTTGATGATGATGAATTTCCCCATGATGATTTACCAATTGAAGTTGAGCAAGTGGTGGAAGAGCCAACTACTAGTGAGGTGAGAATTGATATCCATGATAATGGGGAGGATTCGCAAAGGGATGTGAACCCGTCTAGGGAACACGTGATTGATATGCCGGAGATGGTGGTCCCACAAGCAAAGGCACCATTGCCTAGGCCCCCTCCTCCATACCCTCAAAGGTTGGAGAAATAAAAGCAAGAGACTCAACTCAAGATGTTTATCGATATGATGAAGAGTCTCTCCATCAATGTCCCATTGGTTGAAGCGTTGGAGCAAATGCCCGGGTATGCTAAGTTCATGAAGGACTTAGTCACTAAGAAGTGGTCTATGGAGTGTGAAACCATTAAGATGACTCACCAAGTGTGTGCCATAGTACATTCAATGGCACAAAAACTTTAAGACCCGGGAGCTTTTACCATTCCTTGCACAATCGGGAGTGCGCATTTTGCTAAAGCCTTGTGTGACCTTGGAGCGAGTATAAACTTGATGCCATATTCGGTATTTAAAACATTGGGAATTGGGAAACCTAGGACGACCTCTATGCGTATTCAAATGGCAGATAGATCAATGAAGAGGCCCCTAGGGATAATTTATGATGTGTTGGTGCGGGTGGAAAAATTTATTTTGCCCGCGGATTTTGTCATATTGGATTGCGAAGTGGATTATGAGTTCCCCCATCATTTTTGGAAGGCCTTTCCTTGCAACGGGGAAGGCCTTAGTGTACGTGGAAGCTTCTGAGCTCACTTTCCGAGTAGGCAATGAAAGGTGGTGTTCCATGTGCGTAAATCAATGAAGCAGCCCAACAATACAAAAGTATGCTTTCTCATGGACCTCGTCACCGAGGTTATTATTGATGATGCAAACTCTATGATTCATGTTGATGATCCAGTGGAGGTAGACTTATTGAACCATGATGACACCGTGGTAGATGGTTTACTTGAAAGTACCAATCCCCTTCAAGGCATGGGTTCTTACTCCTCTAGTCCCCGAAAGCTATCATTGGACTTGGAGAACCGGAAGACTCCTCCAACAAAGCCTTCAATTGAAGAGCCACCAACTTTGGAGTTGAAGCCACTACCATCCCACCTCAGGTATGAATATCTTGGTCCCTCTCGTTCTTTGCTTGTTATTCTTTCCTTTTGCCTAACCCAATTGCAGGTAGACTCCAATTTGAAAGTGCTAAGGAGAATGAAGAAAGCCATTGGATTGACTCTTGCGGACATTCAGGGAATAAGCCCCGCTTTTTGCATGCACAAAATAATCTTGGAGGATGGAGCAAAGCCTTCCGTAGAACACCAACGGAGGCTCAACGAGGCAATGCAAGAGGTGGTGAAGAAAGAAATAATTAAATGGCTTGATGTAGGGGTTGTCTACCCAATTTCGGATAGCGCTTGGACTTCTCCGGTCCAATGCGTTCCAAAGAAGGGTGGCATGACGGTGGTCCAAAATGACAAAAATGATCTCATTCCAACGAGAACGGTCACAGGATGGCGGGTGTGTATGGATTACCGCAAGCTCAACAAAGTGACCCGCAAGGACCATTTCCCCTTGCCCTTCTTGGATCAAATGTTAGATAGGCTTGCGGGTCGGGCTTTCTACTGCTTTCTGGATGGGTATTCATGTTATAATCAGATCTTGATTTCCCCGGAGGATCGAGAAAAGACCACTTTTACATGTCCTTATGGTACCTTTGCCTTTTCCTGGATGCCTTTTGGTCTTTTCAATGCACCCGCCACTTTTCAGCGATGCATGATGGCGATCTTTATAGATATGGTTGAAGACTTCCTCGAGGTGTTTATGGATGACTTCAGTGTAGTTGGGGATTCCTTTGATGAGTGTTTGAGAAATCTTGACAAAGTCCTCGCTCGATGTGAAGATACCAACCTAGTGATAAACTAGGAAAAATGCCACTTTATGGTGGAAGAAGTAATAGTGTTGGGACACAAAATCTCGAGGAATTGTATTGATGTGGACAAAGCAAAAATTGAAGTGATTTCTAAGTTGCCACCTCCAACTTCAGTTAAGGGAGTCCGGAGCTTACATGGGCACGCCGGGTTATATCGGCGTTTCATTAAGGACTTCTCTAAGGTGGTCAATCCTTTGTGCAAATTATTAGAGAAAGATGCCAAATTTCATTTTGATGAGAATTGCATGAGTGCTTTTGAATTGTTGAAGCACAAGCTCACCACAACTCCTATTATCACCGTGCCCAATTGGAGCTCTCCTTTTGAGCTTATGTGCGACTCTAGTGATGTGGTTGTGGGGGAGGTGTTAGGCCAGAGGGTGAACAAGATCTTTCACCCTATCTATTATGCTAGAAAAACAATGAACTCGGCCCAAATAAACTACACTATCACTGAGAAGGAGTTATTTGCAATAATCTTTGCGATGGAGAAGTTCCGTCCTTATCTTATGGGTGCCAAGGTTATAGTTCACACTGACCATGCAGCACTCCGGTATCTCATGACCAAAAAGGATTCCAAAGCTAGACTCATGTGGTGGGTGATGTTGCTTCAAGAGTTTGACTTGAAGATTATTGATAGTAAAGGGAGTGAAAACCAAGTGGCCGACCATCTTTACCGCTTTGAGGAGCAAGGTCGACCAAATGATGGGCTTGAAATTGATGATAGTTTCCCTGATGAACAACTTCTTTCTATGTCAATGCAAGAAATGCCATGGTCCGGGGACATTGCCAATTATATTGTCACCGGTGTTGTTCCTTGTGATCTCTCTTCCATCCAAAGGAAGAATCTTAGGAGGGATAGCATGGATTTTATTGATGTGAACCATACTTATTCAAAATTTGCAATGATGGTGTCATCCGGCGATGTGTACCCGAAGAGGGACAAGGATCGATTCTTGAGTCTTGCCACTCCTCACCTTATGGTGTTCATCATGGAGGGGCAAGGACCGCTTCAAAAGTGCTAAGATGTGGTTTCTTTTGGCCTACCTTATACAAAGATGCTAGTGAGTTGGTGAAGCGATATGATGAATGCCAATGAATGGGTGACATATCCAAGAGAGATGAGATGCCACTTACTACAGTCCTAGAAGTGGATATCTTTAATGTATGGGGTATTGACTTTATGGGGCCATTTGTGAGTTCTTGTGGAAACACTTACATACTTGTGGTTGTGGACTACGTTTCAAAATTGGTTGAGGCCATGGCTTTTCCCAATAATGAGGCCCGGAGTGTGGTTGGTTTTATGAAGAAGCATATTTCACAAGATTTGGGATACCCCGTGCCATCAACAGTGGAAGGGGGTCTCACTTTTGCAATAGGGCCTTTGATTCTTTGCTATCGAAGTACGGGGTAAATCACAAAGTGTCGACCCCGTATCATCCTCAAGCAAGTGGACAGGTGGAAGTGTCCAATCTTGAGATCAAGAATATATTGGCCAAAAACTGTGAATGCTAACCAGATTGATTGGTCTCGGAAACTTGATGATGCTCTTTGGGCCTACTGTACTGCTTTCAAGACCCCAATCGGCATGTCACCTTACCGGTTGGTGTATGGCAAGGCTTTTCATCTTCCGGTGGAGTTGGAGCACAAGGTACTTTGGGCTTTAAGAAAGTTGAATTTGGATTGGGATAAAGCTTCTAATCTCAGAGTTGATCACTTGAATGAGCTAGATGAGTTCAGATTTCATGCTTACACTAGCTCCTTCTTGTACAAACACAAAATGAAGTACCTTCATGACAAGTATGCCAAAGAACGGGAATTCAAGGTGGGAGACTTGGTGATCCTTTTCAATTCTAGACTCCATCTCTTTCCGGGAAAACTCAAGTCAAAATGGAGTGACCCGTTTGAAGTTGTATTGGTTACTCCCTTTGGTGCTCTCGATCTTAAGAACAAAAATGGGGAGAGTTTTTGAGTGAATGGGCACCGGTGCAAGCACTACCTTGGGAAATTTGAAGATAGCCACGTGGTGGCTTTGATGAAGGTCAATTGAACATGGTAACATGCGTCGTGCCGCGACGTTAAATCAGGCGCTTCTTGGGAGGCAACCACTGTGTCTTTATTTTTGTTTTCCTTTGATTTTCTTGGTAGTATAGGACTCATTTTTGGACTAACTGGTTGTGGGATGTTGTAGGAGTATTTTGATGTAGGACACAAGGCTAAGGGTAAAAATACTGGCTCTCTGAAGTTTGTAGTGCGGACCGCGGTTGATTTTGTGCAGTCTGCGGTGCTATCGCATCATAAGATCATTCTCTGAAGTTTGTCACCGCGGCCGCGGTTGATTTCACGCGGACCGCGGTGGACCACTGCGGCCGCGGTTGATTTTACGCGAACCGCGGTGGCCAATTGCCTAGTTTTCCAGTAAGCTGAAGGAGCGTGGTCCGCGGTGGGTAGGTACTATGTGTCCCAGGCCCAACTCTATAAATAGGGTCTCAGGGCTTCATTTTACACTTTACGCTCTTTGACTCTCTACTCTATAATTTCAACTGTGCATCACCTTGTTAAGTTCAAGTGCTCATTTCATTCATCTTATCTTCATCCCACATCTAGTAAGTGTAATTGTGATTTCATAACTTCTTAATTTTTAATATCTTTGTCACGCGCCAAAACCGAGGGACGAGACCGGCGCCTAACCGGATGATCCCGGTTAAGTGGACCTGGTTTGCCTTTCCAACCCAACGCGTTGCCCCGTGTCTATAATATACATTGTTCCATATGAATTAGCCAATTTAAGTTCAAAGCATGATTTACAACATAAGTTCATTTCCTCTTATAACTTTCAACATTTGATAATCCAAAAACATATATAATACATACAACTTTTCCAATACGGACCACGATTTCGACCGAACACAGCTACTGCCCAAAATACATGTATACAACCTACACAGTGTCTACGGAGCCTCTAAGAGTACTAGGAGATTTACATAAACCTACCAGCAACAAGGCCCTGACTATACCTTTTACAACATAAGCAAAAGAGAGTGATATAGTCCACACACGGCCTCGAGAGGAAATGGGGATCACCAGAACTACTGAAGAGATGAAGAGGAGGCACCACTAACGACGGACGGAGCTACCTGCTATAGAACCACCTAAATCCATATAAAAGATGTAGCGCCCCCGGCAAAAGGGACGTTAGTACCATTGAATAGTACTAGTATGTATAAACAAACTTCACTCTAAGTAAAATCAAGCAATGCATAGATAGAAGGGAGTCAACGAAACCAAACAGTTATTGCATAGAGATACAGAGAATTACAAATGAGATTTTCACAGATTCTTATTTTAACGCAATCATATTCCACCCTTATTCCTTCTAAACAACCCACCCTTATTTTTTCCTGTTGCGGCGCGCAACCCGATCCCACCGGACAATCACATTTTAGCCTTATTTCATTCTGTTGTGGCGCGCAACCCGATCCCACCGTACAATCACATTCCACCATTATTACTTCTCACATATCACCCTTATTCCTCCTGTTGTGGCGCGCAACCCAATCCCACCGTACAATCACATTTCATAGCAATAATAACAGCCCACAATTCAATCATAAGGATTTTCATCAACAAGAATATAAATTCATTACAACCAACAATCCGTATGAAATGAAAGCCACAATAATCCTTGCCAAACAATGAGTCATATACAATATTACCATAGTCATTTAGTTCAATTAAATCAATCAACAAATCCTTTTTCATCACTTGCCACACAGCTCTTAGCACTTAGATATATTCACACATTTGGGTTCGTTATCATTCTTTCATACCAACACATTCAAGCATTTAACGAACCTTGCACATGATAGAGTAATCACAATGAAATCACCTTTCACAATCTCATATAGCATGGTGGCATAGCAATCAACTAAGACAATCAGAGAATATAATCTTACGTCTCTACACATTAGAACAACCAATTTACTTGTGCATAATCCAGGAATTCATACCGAATGCCCATACACCAACAAGGTGACTCTACAAAGATTAAAGTTAGCCATACATACCTCGAGTCGAAATTCCCTTTAATTTCTATCACAATTCACCGAACCGTCTAGCACCGTCAATCTAGTTCACAATGCGACACATTTACCTTAAAATTAGGAATCTTGAATTCATTTGGACATTTTATCAAACACTATGTGATCCCTTAGATGAACTAAACCCTTTTTAGTGGAAAATTGCTCTACCTTACACCCTCTTGCTATATTAGAACAAATCATGAACATGCATGCAAGGTCTTAGCTATATCTTCAAGAACTAGTTCATGTGTATTTTATCCTTTTAACCAAAACCTGAGAATTAAAGAAGCTACAAGTTTGGATAAGAAGGGACAAGATTATAATTCCTACTACATTTTATTTTATCACTTTCTTAGTATTGTCAATTGTAATATCATCACAGAGTATGTTATAAACTCTATGATGATCATAGAATATTTGGTTCTTTCTAGTTCTTATTTTTTACATGCATGCAAGTAGGTGAGGCTTTTTTATGCCTCGGTAGGACTTGGTAAGGTAAGGTTTAGCCCCGTTTGTGTTGCTTTAGGCCTATGCCTTTGGAAAGTTATCCATTCGGCTATGAGATTATATGCCCTCGTGAGACTTTGCCGGCAGCTACACCATGACTCCTCTACATGAGGCTGCCATATAGGGCATTGTGAGGCGCAGAGGAGTGATTATATAGTCCAGGCATAAAGGCAACGCTACGGGCGTTATTGTCCCCCTTATTTGTACTATTCCTATGTGGCTCTTTTTTCATTTTATTATTAATAAAACTAGCCCTAGGCTCCTCGCCTAGTGGATTTTCTTTAAAAAAAAATTTAAAGGGGAAATAGGGTGGGGACTTACCTCTTATAGTGAAGAAGATGAAGATTACTCGAAAATTTCTGGGCCTAAGTAAAGATGATGGACCAATTTGATGAAGAAGAAGACTTTCTCTCACTAAACCCACTCTCCCTTCTCTCTATCTTTGCTCAGATACCCGTTAAAATGAAAGGGGTAGGTATTTTATTAGACTGGGGGTCGGGTGTAAGATTAGAAATTTAAAAGCCCCGAAGCAGGAAATGCGGTCAGGAATGCGATTGCATTCCTCCTATGCGGTCCGCATTCCCGTCGCATAAATGGTCCTCAACTGAGCCAAAAAGGAAAACACGCTGCCCAGGTATGCGACCACTATGCGGTCCGCATACCTGTTATGCGATCTCATAGTGCGTCGCATAACCTCCTCCGCAAAAATGAAGGTGCAAGAATGCGACAACTATGCGGCCCGCATTCTCAAAATGCGATAGCATCTTGGGCCGCACAACTGTCCTCAAATTTGATAGCAGGCTGTACAGGTATGCGACCACTATGCGGTCCGCATACCTGATATGCGATCGCATAGTGGACCGCAGATCCGCACATTTTTGGGAAATTAGATCTTTTAAGTCCCGGGGGTACTTTTTACTTCAAAAAGGTCCGTTTTTAAGAATTTCTACAGTTATAACAACATGGGAAACTACCCGGACATCGTTTTTAGACATGAAATTTTACGGGCCTTTACATCCTCCCCCACTTAAAATCATTCCATCGAATAAGGATCAGGGAATCATTTTGAAAACACAATATGTTAACCCCAAATTTCACTAACTCTGATATTTTCTGAAAATTTTGCCAGAGTTTCCTTTGTAATTAGGCCTATCTACCTGTCAGAGAGCCCCCGAAACCCATTGTCAACCAATTTCACACATTTTCATTTACTCCAACAACTTGCACATAATTCGAATACCTCATCAAATTGTATTTAATTCAACTACTTCAACATGCTATACATAATTCAGTTAATGCCAAAAACTTGCATATCATTCAACTATCACATGAGTTGCACATAATTTAAATATTCCACAATATACACAAAAGTGGCATAAAATTGAGAAGTCACAATATTAAGGAAATTAGGAGAGTGGAGTGTTCTTGCACAAAATTTGACACAAAGGTGTAATTACTAGAGATAGCAGTTCTCACGGCCACTACTAGACTTATTCAAACAAATGGGGATATTTCTCTTTCATTTCATTTTCCGCTTCCCACGTGGCTTCCTCGACTTGTTGACTTCGCCATATCACTTTAACAGAAGCAATCTCTTTGTTTCTCAATCTACGGACTTGCCTATCAAGTATAGCAACCGGAACCTCTTCATATGACAATTATTCATTAATTTCAATGGTCTCAACTGGCACGATGGTAGATGGATCTCCAATTACCTTCTTTAGCATGGACACATGAAACACTGGATGCACTAATGGCATTTCAGGGGGCAATTCCAGCCTATACGCTACCTGCCCTATCCTTTAAGCGATTCGATATGGCCCGACATACCTCGGGCTCAATTTCCCTTTCTTCCCAAACTGCATCACTCCCTTCATGGGAGACACCTTCAAGAATACCCAATCATCTACTTGGAACTCCAAATCTCTACGACGAACGTCCGCATAGGATTTATGACGACTCTGAGCAGTTTTCATCCTCTCCTGAATGACTCTAAATTTTTCCATAGCTTGGTGCACAAGATCCGGTCCTAAAAATTCCACCTCACCAACCTCAAACCATCCAATCAGAGACCTACACCTTTTTCCATACAATGCCTCAAATGGGGCCATCTGAATACTAGTATGGAAATTGTTATTGTAAGCAAACTCTATAAGCGGCAAGTGATCATCCCAGCTACCCTTGAAATCTAAAACACAAGCCCGCAACATATCTTCAAGCGTCTGAATAGTCCCCTCCGCCTGACCGTCCGTCTAAGGGTGGAAAGGCGTGTTGAGATTTACCTGAGTACCCAAACCTTGCTGAAATTTCCTCCAAAAGTTAGCATCAACTAGGCCCCTCGATCCAAGATTATAGATGTTGGAGTGCCATGGAGTCTGACTATTTCTTTGAGATACAACTGAGCGTATTGTTCTGCAGTACCGATGGACATGACTGGCAAGAAATGCGCCGACTTCGTGAGTCGATCAACTATTTCCCAAGTTGAGTCGAACTTGCGCTGAGTGCGGGGTAACCCTACCACAAAGTCCATATTGATCATTTCCCATTTCCACATCAGTATTTCCATAAGCTGCATCAACCCACCGGGCTTCTGATGGTCATCCTTCACTTGCTGACAATTCGGACACCTAGCCACAAGGCCCGCCACACATCTCTTTATACCGTTCCATCAGAAAATCTCCTTGAGATCGCGATACATTTTTGTAGAACCTGGGTGTACAGTATACCTAGAATTGTGATCCTCTTCCATAACTCCCTCTCGAAGATTATCCACATCCGGAACACATAGCCTCATTTGGCACCACAAAACACCGTCATCATTGCCGAGTGAAAATGTTGAAGTCTAGTGATTCAAAATTTCTTCCCTTAACTGTGCCAAAGCCGGATCCCTGAATTGCTTTCCCTTGACTTCCGCTACAAGCGAAGACTCCGCTCCATTATGCACCACGACATTCCCCTCATCTGAGACTGAAAGACAGACCTCTAGACTGGCCAACTGACAAACCTCCCGAGCCAAAAGCCTCTGACCGGCTTCTAAATGGACCAAGCTACCCATGGATTTCCGACTAAGAGCGTCGACTACCACATTCGCCTTTCCTAGATGGTACAAAATATTCATATCATAATCCTTGAGCAATTCTAACCACCTCCGCTGCATTAAGTTCAACTCCTTCTGTTTGAATAAATACTGAAGACTCTTGTGGTCTGTGAATACGTCCACATGGACCCCATAAAGATAATGCACCGGATTTTCAATGCAAACACAACCGCTGCGTGCTCCAAATCATGCGTAAGATAATTCTTCTTGTGATTCTTGAGCTGCCTTGAAGCATACGTTATAACTTTACCACATTGCATCAACACACACCCCCAACCAACTCTCGAAGCATCACAATAAACCACAAACCCCTCTGAACCTTCTTGCAAGGTCAACACTGACGCCGAAGTCAATCTCGATTTCAATTCCTGAAAATGCTTTTCACAAGCATTGAACCACTGAAACTTAACTGCTTTCTGCGTCAGCTTACTCAATGGGGAGGCGAGAGTAGACAATCCCTCCACGAACCTCTGATAATACCCAGCTAGACCCAAGAAACTACGAATCTCTGTCGGGATCGTTGGTCTAGGCCAATCCTTCACCGCTGCAATCTTTTAGGGATCAACCTGAATCCCTTCCCTAGAAACAACATGACCCAAAAAGGTGACTGGTTCAAGCCAAAACTCACATTTTGAAAACTTTGCATACAATTGGTGCTGATGAAGAGTCTGCAGAAATGCCCTGAGGTGATTAGCATGATCTTCTCGACTTCGCGAATAAACAAGGATATCATCAATGAAGACTATCACAAAAGAGTCAAGAAACGGCTTGAAAACTCGATTCATAAGATCCATAAAAGTTGTTGGGGCGTTGGTTAGCCCAAAAGACATTACCAAAAATTCAAAGTGCCCATAACGATTCCTGAAGGCGGTCTTAGGAACATCCTGCTCCCCGATCTTCAACTGGTGATACCCGGACCGTAAATCAATCTTGGAGAAAAACCTAGCACCTTGCAATTGGTCAAATAAATCATCTATCCGAGGAAATGGATATTTGTTTTTTATGGTGACCTTGTTGAGCTGCCGATAATCAATACACATCTGAAGCGATCCATCATTCTTTCTGACAAAAAGAATCGGTGCACCCCAAGGCGACACGCTTGGCCGAATAAAACCCTTTTCTAATAGATCTTTCAATTGTTCTTTTAACTCTCTCAATTCTGCTGGTGCCATCCTGTAAGGTGGAATAGATATTGGCTGCGTATCTGGCAATACATCAATCCCGAAATCGATCTCTCTATCTGGTTGAATTCCAGGAAGCTCATCCGGAAATACCTAAAGAAATTCATTCAATACCGGCACGGACTCGGGAGCAGGCACCTCTGAAGTGGTGTACGCAACCCCGACCAAATGATATATGCACCCCTTCCTGATCATGTTGGAGGCCTTAATACAGGAAGTAAACCTACCCCTCGGTACAACATCATTCCCTTTCCATTCAATAACTAGTTCATTAGGAAACTCGAGCCTCATAATTCTGGTTCGGCAGTCGAGTTTAGCAAAGCACGAGTAGAGCCAATCCATCCCCATAATTACATCAAAATCTATCATTTCTAACTCAATAAGATCGTCCGTGGTATCCCGACCACAAACCCTGACAACACAGATCCTGTAGACTCGCGCGACCGTAATAGAATCACTAACCGGAGTCGACACTGAGAACGACTCATGAAGTTGTTCGGGTTCTATCCCAAAACTCGAAGCAATAAATGGAGTAGCAAATGACAATGAAGATCCAAGATCAATAAGAGCATAAACATCATGTGTTTGAACAATCAGAATACATGTGGCAACATCTGGAGAAGCCTCACCACTTTGGCGACCACTCAAAGCATCGAACCGACTGGGTCCCCCTTGACCCCTTGCTCTTCCCCTAGCTACCCCACGCCCTGCTGGTGCTGGAGGGCGTGCTGAAGACGTAGCGGCTGACGAACTAGATGGCTGAGCATTACCCCTACCTGTTCCCTGACTGAGTGCACGACAGTCTCGCTGAACATGGCCCCTCACCACGCATCTATAGCATACCGGGATATCCAAGTAACAAGTCTCAGAATGAAACCTCCAACACTTAGGGCATGGGGCCCTCTGCTGCTGTTGGAACCTCCCACCTGAACGACTCGACTGATGGAACCTCCTGCTATCTGCACCTGGTCCAAAGTGACCTCCTTGCTGATAATTGTGCCCTGATGGTGTTGCACTGGTTGAGGACTGAGCATAGGACTGAGATGGCCCTGATGACCCTCTCCCAAGGGCTGATCTCACACCTCCAACTGAATTCCCAAGGTTTCCCGCAGACCGGGCCCTACTACTACTCTCTCTCTCCATTATTATCTTCAAGTTTCGAGCCTCCGTAGCCTGGGTGAATCCCACAATCTTCCCATTGTTCATATATGAGTGCAAAGCAATTGTAGCAGCCTCATTGATAACCAAGGGACCAAGGCTCTGAACAAACCGACGAACTCTGGCCTCCATAGTCGGCATCATGTGGATAGCATACTTGGACAAGCGCACGAACTCCATATGATACTCTCACACACTCATGTTGCCCTGCTTAAGGACCTCAAACTATGCAGCACGATCTGCCCTAGTCTCGGCGGGCAAGAAATGATCCATAAAAGTATCTACAAACTCATCCCACCTCACCGGAGGGCTCCCCTCTCCACAAGAACTCTCCCATATCTCGAACCATGAATATGCCGCTCCCTTTAGACGATAGGAAGATAATTCAACTCCCTCTGTCTCAGTAGCCCTCATAACCCAGAGAGTCTTGTACATTTCATCTATAAAATTCTGAAGATTGGCCTCTGGGTCGGTGCCTATGAACTCTGGAGGGGCTAACCACAGAAACTGGTTAACCCTAGAACTTGAAGAATCCCCTTGCTCACCCGAGGGTGCAGGGGCAATATTTGATCTCTGGGCCTGAGAGGCCACCAACCGCATCAACATCTGAATAGCTCCCTTTATATCCTCATCAGAAATACCGGGACCCGAAGCTGGGGCTGGAGGAGGATAACTGATATCAGCGGGAGGGATTGTAGCGCCCTCCGCTAGAGCAGGAACTGGAATAGTCTGGCCAGGAACGGAAGAGTCAGGTTGATTCATGGTCGGGGAATTGTCCTCACCCGCACAATCAGATTGAGAATTTATGGCCACACCTAGGGTGGCATTGGCCTCTAGGCCGAGTCCGGCTCTCTTCTTGGGTGCCATTTACTGAAAATTGGAACATCGAACGAGTTAGAGATAGACATCCTAAACTTTCACCACATCGCACGATATAGAATAGCAATAAATGGGCACAATCCTAAATGTCCATGCAGCCCCCTAATTATAGATGTGGTCGACAACACACCAATAAGAAGGGCTCTACTAGACACGGCTCCGAGACATCCTAGGACACTTTTAAAACCTTAGGCTCTGATACCAAGTTTGTCACGCCCCAAAACTGAGGGACGAGACCGGCGCATAACCGGATGATCCCGGTCAAGCGGACCTGGTTTGCCTTTCCTACCCAACGCGTTGCCTCGTGTCTATAATATACATTGTTCCATATGAATTAGCCAATTTAAGTTCAAAGCACGATTTACAACATAAGTTCATTTCCTCTTTTAACTTTCAACATTTGATAATCCAAAAACATATATAATACATACAACTTTTCCAATACGGACCATGATTTCGACCGAACACAGCTACTGCCCAAAATCCATGTATACAACTCGCACAGTGTCTACGGAGCCTCTAAGAGTACGAGGATATTTACATAAACATGCCGGAAACAAGGCGCTGGCTATACCTTTTACAACATAAGCGAAAGAGAGTGATTTAGTCCACACACGGCCCCGAGAGAAAATGGGGCTCACCAGAAGTACTGAAGAGATGAAGAGGAGGCACCACTAACAGCGGATGGAGCTACCTGCTATAGAACCACCTACATCCATATAAAAGATGTATCGCCCCCGGTAAAAAGGGACGTTAGTACTAGTATGTATAAACAAACTTCACTCTATGTAAAATCAAGCAATGCACAGATAGAAGGCAGTCAACGAAACCAAACAGTTATTGCACAGAGATACAGAGAATCACAAATGAGATTTTCACAGATTCTTATTTCAAAACAATCATATTCCACCCTTATTCCTTCTCAACAACCCACCCTTATCTATTCCTGTTGCGGCGCGCACCCTGATCCCACCGGACAATCACATTTCAGCCTTATTACATTTTGTTGCGGCGCGCAACCCGATCCCACCGTACAATCACATTCCACCCTTATTACTTTTCATATATCACTCTTATTCTTCCTGTTGCAGCGCGCAACCCGATCCCACCGTACAATCATATTTCATAGCAATAATAACATCCCACAATTCAATCACAAGGATTTTCATCAACAAGAATATAAATTCATTACAACCAACAATCCGTATGAAATCAAAGCCACAATAATCCTTGCCAAACAATGAGTCATATATGATATTGCCATAGTCATTTAGCTCAATTAAATCAATCCACAACTCCTTTTTCATCACTTGTCACACAGCTCTTAGTACTTAGATACATTCACACATTTGGGTTCGTTATCATTCTTTCATACCAACACATTCAAGCATTTAACGAACCTTGCACATGAGAGTAATCATAATGAAATCACCTTTCACAATCTCATATAGCATGGTAGCGGTCCGCATTCCCGTCGCATAAATGGCCCTCAACTGAACCGAAAAGGAAAACACAAGCTGCCCAGGTATGCGACCACTATGCGGTCCGCATACCTGTTATGCGATCGCATAGTGTGTCGCATAACCTCCTCCGCAAAGATGAAGGTGCAAGAATGCGACAACTATGCATCCCGCATTCTCAAAATGCGATCGCATCTTGGGCTACATAGGTATCCTCAAATTGGACAGCAGGCCCCTAGTGCCTTTATCGAATATGAAAACAACCAAAAAAGACAATAGTTAGTTCAATTGCAATTATAATTAGTCTAAATCGTAGTTATAATATAAAACCCAAAATCATGAGAAGTGCAATTAAGAGCACAAACCACTACTAGATCACCTAGAAACTCAACTCCCACAATCATAACTCCATGTGGATTCGATCCCGGTCCTTTGGGTAAAAGTTGCTCCGACCCTCATCTTGCTACTTTATAGTAGTGTAGGTGAGAGGCGATCAGGAATCCTCCCAGATCTCGAACCACGAATACACCGCTCCATTCAAACAATAGGAATCTAACTCCACCCCCTCTGTCTCGATAGCCCTCATAACTCGAAGGGTCTTGTACATCTCGTCGATAAAATCCTGAGGATCGGCCTCTAGGTTAGTACCTGTGAACTCTGGAGGGGCTAACTGAAGAAATCAGTTGACTCTGGAACCTGAAGAATCCCCTTGCTCTCTAGAGGACGAAGGGGAAACATTTGATCTTTGGTCCTGGGAGGCCACTAGCTGTGTCAACATCTGAATAGCTCCCCTAAGGTCCCCATCAGAAATACCGGGACCGGAATCTGGAGCTATATCAGGAACATCAGCGGAATCAGCGGGAAGGATCGTAGCACCCTCCCCTGGAGCAGGAATTGGAATAGTCTTGCCAGGAACGGAGGAGTCAGGGAGATTCATAGTCGGGGGATTGTCCTCGCCCGCACCATCATATTGAGAATTTATGGCCATAATTGGGTTGTCATTGGCCTCTAGGCCGAGTCGAGCTCTCTTCTTGGGTGCCATTTACTGAAAGTTGGAACAATGCACGAGTTAGAGACAACAACCTCACCTTTCACCACATCGCACGATACAGAATGACAATAAAGTGTATTTTCCTAAATGTCCATGCAGCCCCCTAATTATAGATGTGGTCTACAACACACCGATAAGAAGGGCTCTACTAGACACGGCTCCGAGACATCCTAGGACACTTTTAAAACATTAGGCTCTGATACCAAGTTTGTCATGCCCCAAAATCGAGGGACGGGACCGACGCCTAACCGAATGAGCCCGGTCAAGCGAACCTGATTTGCCTTTGCTACCCAACGCACTTCCCCGTGTTTATAACATACATTATTCATATAAAATAGCAAGAGAAAATCAAAAGCGTGGATTCACAACATAAAGTCCATTTTTCATCTTTTAACGTTTTAACATTAGATCTTACCAAAGCATACGTATTAAGTACAACATTCCCGATACGGGACCACGATTACGAGTAAGTACAAAAACTACCCAAGATATATATTTACAACCCACATAATGTCTACAGAGCCTCTAAAAGTACGGAGAAAAGTACATAGACTTGCCGGCAACAAGGCCCCGGCTATACCTTAAAAGAAATAACATATACAAAAGAAGATAACGTGGACTACACACGGCCCCGAAAGGAAGTGGGGCTCACCAGAACTGCTGAAAGGGTGAAGAGAAGGCACCATTAATGGCGATCAGCGCTACCAGCTACGGAACCACCTACATCCATTTAAAAGATGTAGCGCCCCCGGCAAAAGGGACGTTAGTACCATTGAATAGTACTAGTATGTATGAACAAACCTACTCTAAATAGGATAAACTTCAACAGTCAAACACAAATAGAGGAATCATACAACAATATACCGAAGCAAGGGAAAAAAACAAATAAGAATTTCCACATTCCGCATCCCGTTTTGCCATATTTTGGTTAATATTCTTTTAAGTATCATCTTGTTATTATTATTACTGATCCACTGTGTCGTTGTCACAAGGAGTCCGATCTCTACCTGATCGGCTAAGCCATCCTAGGTGAGGTCCGAATTTCAATCACATCACACATCATCACCGTGGCTTGGTCACACGGAGTTCGATCTCTGTCGGAATCGGCTAGGCTAACATCTTAGCATGTGCACTGCACACGGAGTTCGATCTCTGCCCGATCGGCTAGGCCATCTCAACTGAAACAGTGAGGACAGTAATCATCATCATATCATAATCATATCACAATATCAAGTCATCCATGTGTACGACATGGAGTTTGATCCCAGCTAGATCAGATAGGCCATCTCACCCCTAGGACATTCTCCTGGTCAATTCATGGATATTTTAGATAAATTTCATTAGTTTTAACCTTTTTGATCCCCAACACATATCATTCTTTGATTCATCTTTCATATCATTAGAATCCTTTGATTCATATTTCATAACAATCCATCCTTTAATCCATATTCCATAACAATCCAATTCATAGATTCATGTTTTATATCAATTTAACCTCTTGATTCGTATTTCATGTCATTACCATATCTTTATTCGTATTCCATATCAGTCCATCCTTTCACATATTTCCACACCCATCACATAATTGGACCACACACATAGTAAAAAGGGAACATGATGACCATAATTTATACACTCAAATAACATAACAACATGGTAGAAGCATGGGACATATAGAAACAAGAATTCCTCAATTAGGCACATAAAACACATAAATTCCATAGATAATCAACAAGAGATTCATACCCGGAAAGTGAACACAACGGGTTTATCCTGTGAAGATTAGAGTTAGCCATACATACCTCGAGTTGGAATTTATCCTTAAATTTCTATCCCAAATCACCGGACCTTCTAGCGCCTTCAATCTAATTTACAATGTGACACATTTAAACCTAGGATTAGGAATCATGAATATGACTTGGACTCATGTGGGCATTTTATCAAACTCTATGGGTTCCTTTTGATGGGATAACCCATTTTTGGTGGAATATTACTCTAACCTACTTCCCTTTACTAGATCATGGTAAATTAATCACATGCATGCAAGGTTCTTACCTCTTACCTTCAAGAACTAACCTATGTGTGTTCCATTTTAACTAGAATCTGGGAATTAAGGGAAAATGGGGTAGAAACTTACCTCTTATGATGAAGAAGATGATGACTACTCGATTAATTCCAGGCCTGAGTAGAGGTGGAGGATCAACTTGGTGTATATGGTGACTTTCTCTCACTAGGACCCACTCTCACTTCTCTCTATTTTAATCAGATAGTCGTTATAAATGAAGGGGATGGGTGTTTTATTAAGATGGGGTCGGGTTTTAAAATTAGAAATTAGAAGACCCGATGCAGGTATGCGGTCAGTAATGCGATCTCATTCCTGCTATGTGGTACGCAGACCTGTCTCATAAGTGGCCCTTGGCTGGGCCAAAAAGAGAAGTAGATTGCCCAGGTATGCTGCAGCTATGCGGTCCGCATACCTGTTATGCGATCGCATAGTGCGCCGCATAACTCCCTCTGCAAAAATATAGCTGCATGAATGCGACAACTATGTGACCCCCATTTCATGAAATGTGATCGCATTATATGCGGTCCGCATACATGATCTGCGATCCCATAGTGGACCGTAGATCCGCGCAATTCTGGAAAATTCTATCTTTTAAGTCCTAAGGTACTTTTCACACCAAAGTGGTCCGTTTTAAGAATTTTTACAGTTATATCAACATGGGGACCTATCCGGGCATCTTTTTTAGTTAGAAATTTTACGGGTGTTTACACCAACAGTTCAGGCTTATGCAAAACATTACGAAGAGGGTAAGTGGTTATCACACATATTGGGTGACATTGAAAATATGGTTTTAGCTTCCTAGAGGGGCTTATAAGAGCAAGTGCCAATTTTTCTAAGTGTGGATATCCAGTTTCTGCTTTTCCTAGAGTTCGACTTACATAATAAACAGGAAATTGCATACCTTGCTCTTATCAAACTAGGACACCACTTACCGCAATTTCCGAGACCGCTAAGTATAAGTAGAGCTTTTCATCTGCCTTTGGAGTATGAAGCAATAATGGGCTCGAGAGATATCGTTTTAATTCTTCTAACACTTGTTGGCATTCGGGGGTCCAAGAAAAATTGTTCTTCTTTTTTAGTAGTGAGAAGAACCAATGGCTACGATCTGACAACCTCGAGATGAATCGACCTAAGGTAGCTATACGCCTTGTCAGCCTTTGTACAGCTTTAACGTTGTCCACGATTGTGATGTCTTCGATATCCTTAATTTTATCAGGGTTGATCTCGATTCCCCCATTTGACACCATAAAGCCAAGGAACTTGCCTGATCCGACCCTGAAAGCACATTTCTCGGGGTTGAGCTTCATGTTGTATTTTCTCAGTATCTTGAATGTTTCCTGCAAATGTATCAAATGGTCTTCTGCGCGCAGGGACTTAACTAGCATATCATCAATATATACTTCCATTGACTTACCTATTTGTTCTTCGAACTTTTTATTTACTAGGCGTTGGTAGGTAGCACCGGCGTTTTTTTAGCCCAGAAGGCATTACGTTATAGAAATTAGTGCCATACTTAGTGATGAATGAAGTTTTTTCCTGATCCTTTGGGTTCATTTGAATTTTATTGTACGTGGAGTAGGCGTCGAGAAACCTAAGGATCACATGGCCGGCCGTGGCATTGATCATGCGATCGATGTTCGGCAGAGAAAAAGAGTCTTTGGGACATGCTTTGTTTAAATCTTTATAATCTATGCACATCCTAAGTTTGTTTCCTTTTTTAAGGATTATGACTGCATTTGTTAACCATTTGGGATATTTTACTTCCCGAATGGATCCTATTTTGAGAAGTTTAGTTACCTCTTAGTTGATGAATGCGTGTTTTACCTCGGACTATGGCCTTCTCTTTTGTTTCATTAGCCTTAACTTTGGGTCCAGACTCAATCGATGTGTTGTTATTTCTGGTGGGATCCATGTCAAGTCTAAGTGGGACCAAGCAAAACAATACATGTTATCAATAAGAAATTTAATGAGTTTTTTTCTAAGTTCGGGGGTTAACCCTGTACCCAGGTATACCTTTCGTTCAGGCAGGTACTCGATCAATATAATTTGTCCCAGCTCTTCGTCTGTTGATTTAGTGGCGTCAGAATCTTCGAGAATAACAAAATATCGAGGGATGCAATAATCGTCGCCGTCTTCTTCCATTCCGTGCTTCTCCGATTCAGTCGAGGCTTGTGGTTGTGGTTGCTATTTGGCCTCTTGTTTTCCTTTGACCTCTGATCCCTTTGACACTGAAAGTTCCGATATTGGTATTACCCCATCGACCGCGAGCATTTCCTTTGCGGCATGCTGCTCCCCATATATTGTTTTCACCCCATCCGTTGTCGGGAATTTCATCATTTGGTGGAGAGTCGAAGGGACTGCCCTCATATTGTGAATCCAGGGCCTCCTGAGTAGGGGGTTGTACCTCATGTTGCCATCGATTACATGGAACTTGGTTTCTTGAATAGTTCCATCCGCGTTTACCGGTAAAATGATCTCGCCTTTAGTCGTTTCTCTTGCCATATTTAAACCGTTCAGGACCCAAGTTACAAGCACAATTTGTTCTTGTACGCCGAGCTGCTCCACGACCCTCGATCGTATTATATTTGTTGAGCTACCTGGATCCACTAAAACGCGCTTAACTTGAAGTTTATTCATAAAGATAGAAATTACCAAAGCATCGTTGTGGGGTTGAGAAACATCTTCTGCTTCCTCATCGTTGAATGATACGGTGCCTTCTGGAACATAGTCTCGGATCCGTTTTCCCTAGTAATTGATACCTTAGTGCGTTTGAACATGGGCCCTTGAGGAATATCGACTCCGCCGACGATCATATGGATCACATGTTGTGGCGCTTCCTACTCATTTTTCTTGTTGGCGTCCCTTTCTCTGAAATGATTCTTGGCTCGATCACCTCCTCTCTCAATTGCCTACAATCCTCAGTTTTGTGGCCATGTGTGCCATGATACTTACACATCAGATTGGGGTTTCTTTGGGAAGTCGGTCTGTATGGTCCTAGGCCATCTAGTATCTTTGATTCTTCCAATTGCCGATACAATACCTGATGCGCCGATATTAAAGTTATACTCTGAAAATCGAGGTGCCTCTGTGGGATCGGCGTTCTTATCAAAACAACTTTTGCTCATAAGTCACTGAGAACTCTGTCCTCGATCACTTCTTCGTTCATTTCGGGTGTAATTGCGTCCAGGACCGCCGTTCCTGCGATCTGTGATGTATGGTTGATATCGATTTTTATTCGATCGAGATTCTCTATCGACATCTCTCTGATTTATGGCTACAACCCTATTCTGATATACGAAACCGGAAGGAGTTCCTAATTGGTCATCTTCGACTCTAATCTTCCACTGGTACCGATTATGTATATCGGCCCAGGTTGCCGCCAGATATTCGATTAAGTTCTGCTTCAGTTGTCGTGATGCTATCGAACTTTGTTCATTCAACCCCTGAGTGAAGGCTTGAACAACCCAATCATCTGTGACCGGTGGCAACTACGCGTTCTATTTGGAATTGTGACACGAACTCCCTAAGCATTTCATTATCCTTCTGTTTTACTTTGAAAAGGTCTGATTTCCTCGTCGCAACCTTTGCGGCCCCGACATGTGCCTTTACGAAGGAATCCTTTAACATGGCAAATGCGTCAATGGAATTTGGCGGTAGATTGTGGTACCAAATCATTGCCCCTTTCGATAAAGTGTAACGACTCGGTCGGTCGTTTCGTGAGATTATCCCCTTTTCCTCTGTTTCAGCTTTGTTACATGTTATTTAGCCTAGTTATGGTGTGTGGGGTCGGTTGGTTCAGGGTCGGAGTGGTCGTGGTGTGAATTGAGTCACTTAGTCTCCTAAATGAGCTTTATAGTTGGAAAAGTCAACTAAGGGTTGACTTATAGGTGAACGACCTCGGGGTGTGGATTTTATAGCTCGGATAGCTTCGTTAGGTGATTTGGGACTTATGAGTGTGTTCGGAATGTGAAATTTGAGGTCCGGAGTAGAATAAGGCTTGAATTGGTGAAATTGAGTTTTTGGCAATTTCCGGTCGGCAGTGGAAAATAGGCTATCATGGTCGAAATTGAATTCCGGAATTTAGAGCAGGTTCGTAGTGTCATTTTGGATATGTGCGCAAATTGTCAGGTCAATCAGATATGTTTTGGGTGGTTTCGGCATCATGGAGAAATTTTGAAATCTCAAAGTTCATAGGCTTGAATCCGTTGTGATTTTGGTGTTTTGGCATTGTTTTGGGTGTTTCGAAGGCCCGACTAAGTTTGAATGGTGTTATGGGGTGTGTTGGGATGTTTGGTTGAGGCCCCAAGGGCCTCAGGTGTGTTTCGGGAGGTTAACGGATCAAGTTTAGATGTTGGAAAGTTGCAGATTTTTGCTGGTGTTCAGGTCAGGTTTTCTTCTAAGCGATCGTAAGGGTATGTATGTGATCACATAGGCTTGTCTGAGGAAGCATGTTATTTGTTATATGTGACTGCATTTGGGGAAGCTCCCATCGCGTGGGGCTGGGAGCGTGTGCTATGCGATAGCGTGTGAAGACTGTGCGATCGCATAGGGAGTGAGGCGCGTGTGGGGG
This sequence comes from Nicotiana undulata, assembly GCA_005239495.1. Classification (NCBI taxonomy): domain Eukaryota; kingdom Viridiplantae; phylum Streptophyta; class Magnoliopsida; order Solanales; family Solanaceae; genus Nicotiana; species Nicotiana undulata. The sequence continues at coordinate 76,514 of ML280934.1, forward strand.
GCTGTGTGTTAGCTCTGTGCGAACGCGTGGGCCAGGACTGAGATTGCGCAAGGGAGAGTGGGGCACAGCTTTGCGAACACATGGCTTTTCACGCGAATGCACTGAGGAAATAAGGGCGCATGGGCAGTGTATTTAAAAGGCCATATCCGCGACCCTTAGCCACTTTTTGACCATTTTTTGACATAATTGAAGCTTTTGAGAGAGATTATAGAGAAAATTTGGATAGATGTCAAGCGGGCTTGAACTGCTTTATTCGGTCTTCAGCTGGCCTACGAGGAAATCAAAGGGGAAACACTTGGAGGTAAGATTTTTGACTTCATAACTCGATTCTATGTTAATTTCTAAGCAATTAAACGTGAAATTAGTGGGATTCAAACCCAAAATTAGGAAAGTTAGGGCATGGGAAATTGGAGACTTTAATTGTGGAATTGAAGGGGAAATTGTGGTCCGATTTTGATGTTCTTGGTATGTATAGACTAGTGAGAGGATAAGGATTCCGGTTTTGTGATTTATATCAAATTCTGAGACGTGGGACCGGGGGTCAGGTTTTGCCAATTTCGGGATTTTTGGGTAATTTTGATAATTTTCGAATGGGCCTCGTTCCTTGGTATATATTAATGATATGAATATGATTTTTGGTAGATTTGGAGAACTTGGAGTCCGAGTCTAGTGGCAAAGGCATTGTGGGCTAGGATTTTAGCCGGTTTTGAAGTAAGTAATGTTTCCAAACTTGGTTATGAGGGTTTGAAACCCCGAACTATATGATTTATGACTATAATTGAGGTGACGCACATGCCAAGTGACGGGAGTGCACCGAGTAAATTGTGGCCTGGATCATCCCATGGCACCGTCTAGTAGCTATTATGGGTTGATACCCGCATTTCTATTAATGTGGTAAATGTGAACATGTTAGAACTCATGTTAAGTATAAATGCTAAGGCTTCACGCCAAAAATGCTGAGACCCGAGTGGTCGTATATTACTATCTCATTTTGGTGATTATTTGATTTCATATACTCAGGCCTGTTATAGAATATATTTTCATGCTTCAGTCTCAGTAATTGTTGACTATATGCATGTTTATCATTGTTTTCGGGCTGATTTTTACATCTGTGAGCCATATGAGTGAGACTGGAGAGTAATGACTGAGAGAGGACGAGAGCTTGTTATTGAGACAGTTATGAGATCACACTGCACACCGCAGCGATACTTTAATCATCCCTCCGCTGGCTTGATATAGCGCTTGGGCCAATAGGGCCCCTCCGGAGTGTTTACATCCCCAGTGAGCGCATTGATATTGACGGATGGATCTTCCCTGGACATGGACCTTGTCCGAAGTTGATGATATGTGAGGGCTGGATCGTCCCTCGACATGGATCGTGTCCGAGTGTTGTATTCCGAACATGGATCTTCTCCGTGGGGATGGATTGTCCTTTTCCTCAGTACCGAGTGACTACTGTCACCGATGATTATGTACATTCTGGGATGGACTTTCCCTGGGCCTGAGAGCCATATACGGTACTGAGTGGACTGCTGTGTGAGGGTTGTGAGAACTATGTGCATTTCCATACTGGTTTCATATAGTTATGTGATGGCATGTAGAGTATACAGGGCATACTTGGCATATCTTGTTTATTTTATCATAAACTGTTAGCATGCCTAATTTATGTACGCCGTCTATTGTAAATGCTGGGGTTTTGTCCGTCACTACCTCTCAGCCCATAGTTTGGGTTCGTTACTTTTGAGTTGGTATACTCACGTTACCCCCTGCACCTTCTGTGCATATCCAAGTACATCGGGACCCAGCAATGGTTACTGATCAGCCATCAGAGATCCATCGGAGTCGTCGAGGTAGCAGCTAGCGATCGAGACCTCGTCTTCTCCTTCTTTATCTTCCTATTGCACTTTTATCATTACAGACTATGTTGTCTATTTCCTTATTTTGACATTTCTATATTTTGGTAGCTCGTGACTGAGTGACACTGGATCCAGGGTTGGATTTTGAATTGTGCTTTAATGTTTTTTAAACTTTCAAATGGATTACTATCAATATTTTGCTTCTTAATTTATAAATTTCTGGAAAATAAACCTAGATTCAACGAAATGTGTGGCTTGCTTGGTTCCACGACAGGCGCCATCACGACTAAGGATTTGGGGTCATGACATAGAGTTTCTCCGAACTTCTTCAATAGAACATATTCGATCTCATCATCTTCCAAATCGTTACTTTTGATGGAGCATGCATAAGAGGTGACATGATCGTTGGGATCGGTGGTCCCATTGTACTTAGGTATATCCGGCATACGAAACGTATTAGGAATGGGCTTCGGAGCCGCACTTGGGGAAACGACTTCTGTACAAATTTCTTCAAATCCATCCTTTTCAAAATCGGCGGTGCCCCTGGTATCTGATCAACTCGGGAGTTGTACGTTTCCACTTTCTTATCATTCGCCTCAATTTTATTCTCTCCCGACTTAATTTGTTTGGTGAGATCCTCGAGCATCTTCTTTATTGCGGGATCAGTCCTTGATTCGTTATTATTCGACCTTTCTGGTACTGGCTCGGTCTGGCAAGTGGCTTCCCGTTCGACCCCACTCGGAGTTCTATGTTGATTTTGAAGTTCTACAATAGCGTCTTGAGACTGACTGCTCCATCTCCTCCCCCCTGTGTAGCTTGACCACCATATCGGTCTTCTCTACGTACACTCCCTTGGGGGTCTGCGCCCAAATACGCATTCAAAGCAATGTGTGAACTGACGTCAACTGGGTTGGCAACCGGTGCTCCCCTGAGATCAGCTTGTGGAACTTCGACCCCTAGAGCAATTACATTGTCGTTTTCCCCGTGAAATCCGAGGCCATTGTCACCATGTGTGGGTACGTTTTGTGAGTTTGCCATGTTTTTAACCTGAAAGAAAAAATACTTGACAAGAACAAGCGTAAAGTAGTATGTTTTATCGGAATCAGTATTGAATATTCACTATTATCCTTATCCCCACGGTGGGCGCCAAATTGTTTCCCCTAAAATTTAGATAACAATTAAACTTATATTGTGGTTTTAAGGATATGTGATTTCACCCAATACTAATTGATAAACAAGAAAGCAAGTGACTGAATTAAACCGTAAAATAAATCAAACCAGTATGCAAGCTGGGCCTCGTCCTCGAAATGATGTATTCTCGAGGTGATAGTAGTACAAGAGCGATTAAGGTAAAATAATTCTGATGAACAGTAAGCATAACGATAAGTAAGAAAGAAATGATTGTACAGCTTTTTCTCGGTGAATAATGATGATACAAATGACTGGAATTTCCCTTTATATAGTAGAGGAATCCTAATTATGGTACACTTCTAATTACATAAGGAAATCATATAAACAGTTGATTAACCTCTATTGATTTGATATGTTCCGAGATTTACGTCACGATCCTCGACCAATCACATATCTCGCTCTTCCCGTTACTAAGATATCCCGATATTACTCGAAGTCTATCTCTTCTGGCCTCGATTTATACCGACCTCGATCTAGAAAGAGGCTTCGATTTCGGACTCAATGTCTCAGCTCTTCGATGCAACATCCCATTCTCGATAAAATAGTGAAATCGTGTAGCCCCGATTTCTAATGTATACACATAGCTTTCTTATATTGTTTGATATTTCAATTTTCACTCTACAATTGCCAATTTACAAAGATCTGGAAGGAGAATAAAAATTCTGGTGGGTATTGGTTTGGAAGAAAATGTGGATATGCCAAAAATAATGAGCACTAAATTATCGTCGATTTGAAATCGTCACAGTTCAGAAGGAATTTTGCTATGACACGCTATTGTTTAAAGAGATTGTAACGGTTCGATGATAATGACAACATGTTGTATTTCTTTTTTCGCACTCAACTTATAATTTATTTATAGTTTTATATCCTTATTAATTCAAGATTACATAAATGTTATGATTGGAAGTATGATATGTTCTAAGGTATTTTTTTAAAATTTCTTTCACCAAATTAAAATCGATTAATTACTATATAATATAATAGTACGGATGGAATATATGAGAAATTATCTTCAATGTTGTAAGATTTAATATTTGACTTACATGATTGAAAATATTTTTCAGATCATGAAAATAATAAAATGAAGTATTTTATTTAGATAGATCATATCTATACTTGAAAGTTGAGATCATAACTAAAAGTCATATTCCCATTAGGAGTAGGATAAAATTAAGTTCCTTGTATGACAAGATGGCAGAATATGGAGTTGCTCACCTAAACTCTTTTTTGTTGCTAAACCAGATACTTATATTAAACAACTAAGTAACGTGCGAGTTATAGTTATTACAAGCTCGGACTATTCTTTTGGACAAGTCTCCAGAACAGTCGTTATTGAAAGCTAGGAACACAAAAGAAGGAGGGATAAGTAGTGTAAGGGTTGCCACGGTTGCCTGCCATCAGAGGAGGTGAGGTTCAATCCATGCTTAGCTAAGACATCCGCGACAGTATTTTCTTCGCGGTAGATATGCCTAAGTTTCACTTGACCCAGCTCCACCATCAATGACCTGCAATAAAAAAGAATGTGTGAGTGGAGTTCATTTCCATGTTCGATCATGGTGCATAGTATTTGAGAATCAGTCTCTATTTGAAGGGGAGACCATTTTAATTCCTTAGCTAACTATAAACCAAGCAAAAGTGCTGCTAGTTCAGATTTAGTTACAGTGGAGCAAATTAGGCTGGTCGTAAATCTGCGAACCCATTGACTGTATGATTATGAAAAAGACCCACGACACCAGCTTTTAGGGTAGCTGGATCAAAGGCACCATCCGTGTTAAGTTTGAAAAAATGTTCAGGTGGAGGATGCCATTTGATATAAAGAGGGCGTGTAACAGTTGTAGGATGATGATCCATTGAGAGAAAGTGAAATTCTATAAGATGGTACATAATATTATTAACAGACACCTGATTGTGAAGGTTATTAAAAAGATTATGATTCTGTGTTGTCCAAATATGCCAAAGAATGAAGGGAATTATTAACATAGCAGGAACCTGAATGCCTTGGTAGCTAAAGGGGTTTTAAGTTTGACGACATTGATCGTGAAGCCAATCGATAAAGTTGGGACCAGTGGTGTTAAAATCAAAGAAAGTCCACAATGGTTTTACATTGTCGCAGTCCCAAAACAAGTATTTTATGGTTTCTGGAGCGCAACGACATGATTGATAGGTGGGGTGAGGAAGAATATGTAAATAGTGAAGGTAAGACGTGAACAATTCCTATGATATTACAAATATTTGCAGTTCGAGTTTTCCATATTGATTACCCTCAAAATCAGATAACAATTAAATTTGTAAGTGATTTTAAGGATACGTGAATTAAATTGACACAAAGAGACAAGTTAAATTGTAATCGAAAATAAAGTATGATAAAGTAAATTCAGACCACACGAATTGAACATGTAATGACCCGACCGGTCGTTTTGAGAATTTAAGCTCTGTTCGGTGGCGTAAGGTCATAAGCAGCTTCACATTGTGTATAACAACCTGTGTGCATTGGATTCAGTTACCGGATGATCCGTAGTCGAAATGGAAGAGGGATTTTAATTTTGGAAGCTTAAGCCATGAGATTTGACCGAAGGTTTGACTTTTATAAAAAGGGTCCCGGAATGAGTTTTGGGTAATGTCAACAACTTCTTATGGTGATTTTAGACTTAGGTGCGCGTCCAGAATTGGTTTTGGAGGTCCGTAGAGTAATTTTAGGTAATTCGGCATAAGTTGGAAAATTTGAAGTTTGGAAAATGGAGAAGTTTGACCACAGTTGACGTTTTGGGATATCGGGGTCGGAATGCGATTACGAGAGTTGGAGTATCTCCGGGATGTCAATTGGGACTTGTCAGCAAATTTTGGCATCATTCCGGGTTGAATTGATAGGTTTCGGCACGAGCTTAGAAGTTTGAAGATTCGAAAGTTCATAAGTTCGATCTATGGTTTGATTCGTCGTTTTGGCGTTGTTTAATGTGATTTGAAACGTCGAGCGAGTCCGTGTTAGGTTATATGACTTGTTTGTGTGTTTAGACGGGGTCCCGGGGGCCTCGGGTGTGTTTCGGATGGGCTTCGGGTCATTTTCCTCCTATTTTTGCACTGCTGTTTTCTGGTGTCTGATACCCTTCTTCGCGATCGCGAAGTCCCTTCCGCGATCGTGTAGCTTTGCATTTTTTAACTTCGCGTTCGCGTCCTTAACTACGCGTTCGCGTCCTTAACTACGCGTTCGTGTAGGTTCTTGTTTCTTCTTCTTCGCATTCGCAAGCTCATTGTCGCGTTCGCGATGAGGAACCTGGGCAGCCTTCCTTTTTCTTTTTCGCGTTCGCGTGACCCTATTTGTGATCGTAGTAACATGTCTATCCCTTATACGCGATCACATAAGCTTTTTCGCGATCGCGTAGCACATTTTGGGCCAGTTGCTATTTTCTTCTACGCAATCGCATCTCTTCTTCCGCGATCGCGATGCACAAAAACCTGGGCAGACAGGATATATTCCAAAATCGAGGGTTACACCATTTTCATCATATTTTGACTTGTAGAGATCGGTTTTGAGATATTCTTTGCGGGTTTTTCACGAAATTCGATTGGGTAAGTGTTCTTCACCTAGAATTAAATATATTCCATGAATTAGTCTTTATTTTTGTCATTTAAATTGTGTTTTTAGTAAGGGAAAATGTTGGTTTTTGAAGAAAATGTTCAAAACAAAATTTCATGATTTGGTTGAACTCATAATTGAATAGGTATTCAGATTTTTTTAAAATTTGACGGGTTCCGAGGTACAGGCCCGGGGGTCGATATTTAGATTTTTGTAAAGATCGAATCTTTATTACCCGGAATAGCTCCTTATAAGTTTTATGTGTGTTTTGAAGTTATTCTAGTTGGATTTGAGCCGTCCGGAGGCCTTTTCACTCGATAAGTCCATTTTAGAGTACCGGGTTGTTGTCTTTGAGGTAAGTATATTGTCTAACCTTGTGTGGGGGAATTACCCCTTAGGATTTGAGTCTTCTATGTTGATTGTAGCCTGTGTACGCGAGGTGACGAGTGCGTACTCGGACTTATTTGTAGGAGGTTGGCCTTTTAGGATTCTTAGGTCCTTATATTCCCTGTGTATGAAGTTGTAATTGTTATGACCGAGTTCTTGATTGCTAGTTTAATCTCTACCTACTTAAATTAGAATTACTTGCTTTTAGATTCACTTTGTTCTTTTGATGTTAATTTGGATAACCTATATCTTAGCCGACTTGCCTTTATTTTGAATTAATTGACTTATGTTGGCTTCTTATTGTTGACTTGAATATTGAGTATTCGTTGTTACGTCTTGTTCCTCCCTGGTTAAGCTGTTTTATTTACGCTTAGTATTTCTTTTCCATGGTTATTCCTTGTGAGTGAGTTCTACCGTTCTTGTGAATAAGTTCTTGTATTGATTTGCTCGTCGTACATTGTAGTTCTATCATTTGTTGCTTTGTACCTGTTGTGGAGATATACGTTGTGTTTCGACATGTTATGGTTGTTATCCTTGTTGGTTGCACTGCATATTAACTTTGGGGACTACAGACGTATTCTGGGAGATCCCCCCGGCACTGCATATTTACTTTGGGGACTATGGACGTATTCTGGGAGATCCCCCCAGCACTGCATATTTACTTTGGGGACTACCGACGTGTTCTGGGAGATCCCCCATGTACTGCATATTTACTTTGGGGACTACAGACGTATTCTGAGAGATCCCCCCATGTACTGCATGACAAATTCTGAACTACGGGGCGGAGTTCCGGTAGATTTATCTTGAAGAAATTATGCTCGAAAGATATTTATTGAAAAGTATAGTTGAAAAGCATTTACCTTAAAGAAAATTATGTTTGAAAGACTATTATTTGGAAAGGTATATTTGGAAAACGTTTACCTTGAAGGAAACTATGTTTGAAAGACTATTATTTAGAAAGGTATATATGGAAAGCATTTATCTTGAAGAAAACTACGTTCGAGAGACATTTATTAGAAAAGTATATTTGAAAAGCATTTATCTTGAAGGAACTACGTTTGAAGATTATATTTCTGTAAAGTATATATATATATTCAGAGGAAGTATATTTCAAAGGAATTTTCTATTTGAAATGATTATATTTTAAAGCTTTCAATATAAACTTGCGGGTGAAAGTTTACACTCAAAGATTTGACCAATTATTTGGGGTTGTTGGCTAAGGCTTGATGTGGAAACTATTGCAGTGCTGAATTATTACTTGTTCTTACCGTATTGTGGTTTCCGGTTTTCGAGTTGTGTTCCCGTCCATTATTCTGTGTATTATTATGATGTTCCGTTGTTATTTGCTGTATTTTCCTCTGAATTGTATTTGTTATGTTGCTAATTATGTTGTGTAGTCATTAGATAAATGTCATGTTATGTCATTCCTATATTTATGCCTGTTTAATTTATTAGACCAGTGGGTGTCCTGACTAGTCCTCGTCACTACTTCACCGAGGTTAATTTTGATACCTACTGGGCACCACTGTGGTGTGCTCATTCTACACTTCTGCACATTTTTGTGCAAATTCAGGTTTTGCATAGCCCGCCGATCAATAGTTAGCAGCGTAATTGCTGTTGTGGAGACTCAAGGTAAATGTCACGCCCCAAAACCGAGGGACACGACCGGCACTCAACCGGAGAACCCCGAACAAGCGGACCTGGAATTGCCTTTCCTATCCCACGCGTTACCCCATGATTTCAGTATACATTATTCATGTGAAATAGCCATTTAGGCTTAAGCATAAACTTACAACTTGGATTCATTTCTACTTTTTATCATTACCAACATATTATACCAAATACTTACAAATTACGTACAACATTTACCAACGTGGATCACGATTCCGAACCGTACCGTTACTTACCCAAAATACATATGTACATTACCCACATTGTGTCTACGGAGCCTCTAAGAGTACAAGGGAGTTATACAATACTTGCCGGTAACAAGGCTCCGGCTATACCTTACACAAGTACCAAAGTAAGAATCCGGGAGGAAAGATGGCATGAGCCACACTGGGCCCCGAGAGAAGAGGGGCTCACCACAACCGCTGATAGGACGAGGGGGGAGGCACTACTGTCGGTGTGCTGGAGTCCCTGCTATAGAACCACCTACAATCATCACAAGAATGTAGCACCCCCGGCAAAAAGGGCGTCAGTACATTTGAATTGTACTGGTATGCATGAACAAACTTTACTAAAAGTAAACTCAATAATTTCACAGGCAAGAGACAGACAGAGAGTCACACAATTACTGCACAAGACATAGAAAGACATACAAT
>ML280937.1:0-16502 GCA_005239495.1 Nicotiana undulata
GATAAGTCATTTCGGGTGATGAGTGAGAGAACAAGAAATATAACTATGAATAGTTTACAAAAGAGAGACTATGTTTAAGATCACTTGTTGATTATTGCTTACATGTTCTTATACGTGATGTACTATCTCACATGATTCATTGCTCAACATGTGTTTTGTTTCATTATGTACCGGACCTTAGTGAGTATGTATTCTACCTCTCGTCACTACTCTTTACGAGTTTAGACGGGATACTCACTGGGTACATATTTGTTTATATGTACTCATGCGCACTTTCCTTCTTTTCTGCACTTGACAGTGCAGGTACTGAGGCTGGTCCGTCTGATCGTCCGCTTGCTGATAGGTATTGATCGCGGCGTCGCTCCACACGGTGAGCTGTCCTCTTGGCGTTCTCCTGACAGCACCTCTGGAGCCTCCTAGTTTCAGTTTGCTCAGTCCTTTTGTTCCAGACTGTGACTTGTATATTTTGTATATGTTTTTCTGTTGTTGTATCTATGTAGCCGCCCGTTGACACTGTGACACTAGTCCTGGCACACACTTGTTGTAACTATGTTTGATTTCGGGGTTGTATATGTATATCGGGCCTAGCTGTGGTTCAGCCTGTTTCTACGGCCCTGCCTCATATCGTTATTATATTCCACACTTTTATTGTTGTAGTTGTACTTAGCTTTCCTAACCTCGCCGTTAGGTGCCATCACGACCTGAACCGGTTTTGGGTCGTGACAATATCAATAAAAACTTGAGCATTAAATCCTAAAACATCATGAAAATAGCAAGTTCCAACAACAATCTACGCTGAAATACATAATTCTGTACAAATTCGATGTTAAAATCTGTACTCCATAACTAAAAAGCAAATATAATTTTTTTATTTAAAAAGAAAGTTATCTTTCTACGAAAAGAAAGTTTATCTTGTTAAAATAAAAGAAATATTTTTTCTACATCAAAAAATATTTATTTTGTTGAAATAAAAAAAATTTCTCTGTAGTCTAACTCATATTTCTAAGGGTTCTAATATAAATAAAAGCCTAAATTTTATCCAAACTTAAATCTCACTCGTATAACCCACAGGATAATAAAAATGTGCCCCTGTCCGCTAATATAATTTATGGCAACCACGTCTAAGCGAAGCAATAGATTAGACGATACGAACCAAATCGAGACTTGTAGGACAATTCAGAGCAAAAACTTGGCGAAGGAGATCAAACTAAAGTACTTCAGAAGACATTACTCAAATCTTGAGATAATCTAATAAATTAGAAGCTACATCCAAATTCATATTAAAAAACATAACAGTAATAGAAGACAAGAAGCATCTTCCTTTAAGCTTTGGCAGCATTGGCATCATCTGCTCCCAACTCAACAGGAGGGATGTGACGATCAAAAGGAAGTTTGATGCGGCCAATGGAACGTTGAGGGACAAGCTTCACATTCTCACAATTGCATATCTCAATCATGTGCCCATCTGGATCCTTGAAGAAGAGTTGATCAATAGCTGCTCCTTCTTCTTCCTCTCCTACCGTTCTCTTTAAATACTTTACCTTCAATTGCTTCAGCCTTTCCACCATTCCCTCCATGTCTTCGCTCTACGCATAAAATCCCACAACATAGTATTAATTATTGTGCATCTTTTTTTCCCCTTCATTCAAGTTCAAAATATACGAATATATCAACAACGTTTGGTACAAAATGGCTACCAATTACTATAAAGGAGAAAGTTTGGGCATAAACTTGTCTAAGGAAGATAAATATGATAAGCCTGAGATGCTGCAGAAGAGTACTTCTAATGATTTTTATATATGTGTTCAAAAAATGGCTCTTTGTTACTCCGTCTCGCTCAAAACAAGAATGGTACATTTCAATTTCGATTAACTGTGAATTCTAAAATCTTTAATTAAATTTTAAAAAATAAAATTTAAATATTTAAAAGCTAGGTAAAGAATAGTAGTACTATAAGTTACCGCATTAATAATTTATTTAAAAATAATTTTGAATATTTAAAAGCCATAATAAAAAGATCACGATTAAAGGAAAATCTTCAAATCCGAAACGCACCTTTCTTTTGGGAATTAAAGCCTAACTTAAGATATTGCCACAAAGAATGACTACCAAAAATAACCACGAAAGGAATGAAAATCTTGAAACGGAAAGAGGGTGAAACCTGAAAGGAAATATGGTTGTCCATAGGGTCGAGGGTATCAGTATCACTGGGCAATCTATCTTCATCTTTAGCTTGAACCAGATGAATCCCAACGCCATAGTTAAACAACCAAGCTCCATTAAAATCAAAAGCTTGCGGCCTCTCAATTAATACAAACCCAAGAACTTTAGTGTAGAAATCTACTGATTCTTTCACATTCTTGCAAAGTCTCGATACGTGGTTCAACGCCATTAATGGAATTTCATTTTGCTTATCAGTAGTACTCTTCTCCTCTTGCTCTTGTTCTTTTTCTTCTTCGTACTTGGCATGGACATTTTTCCTTTCTGGTTGGTTCTGCATTTTGGTGGGGTGAAGAGAAGTACTGAGAATGAGGAAATTAGTGGAAAGATGGAGACTGAAATAATTAAGATCCTATGTGGAGCTCTTAACAATGGCGGTAGGAGAATATTTGGCTGGTGACACGTTGCTGTTTTTCTGCATGAGAGTGGTGTACGTGTGGGAAAATGAAGCAGCAGGGGTGATGTGTGTTTGCTGGGCCTAGGTTACTTAAAAGTTAAAACTAAGGTTGATTTATTTTAATAACGTCGTTATTGTTGTTGTCTAGAGATTGCAACAGGGGCAATTTTTTTTTTTTTCGGGGCAACAATTTTATTCGACTCCATCCGAGTCATTCTTCGTACTCAGTTTTAAAAAAGATTTTCGATTTGGTCGGTTTGGCACAAATTTTAATAAAGAACAAAAAACTTGTGAATTGTGTGATCTTAAATATTGGTATTTATATGATTGCATAAAGTTTGAAATTTATGGTGTAAATCTGTCGTAGTATTCGTATGATTATAAATACTTCCTACTAAAAATTATTAAAAAGGTGATAATTTTTTTAAACGATGTAATAAAAAAAATTCAGCTATGTTCATTTATAAGTAGCTCATTATAAAAATTAGTCAATTGATAAAATAATACTAATATTAGCCAAATTAGCCAATTAGTTATTTGTAGCAAAACAATTATCAAATTTTTGCTTTGTTTTGAGTGGGTGTTATTAGAATAGATTGGACACAACTTAAGGAACTTGAATCTCAGTTTTGGGATGATTTGGTGAAGTTTTGAGGTGGTTTGAATTGAAAATTCGAAATAAAAACTGACATGAAAAAAAATGATGTGTGTATCACATTGTGTATCATTTGTGTATCACATATGTATCATATTTGTATCGATTGTGTATCACATGTATATTCATATATACTTGTGTGTGAGATACATGCGTGATACATGTGTCGCAGAATAATTTTTTGAACTCGATTTAATCACGAATTTTGATTCAAAACCAGTCCAAGTCACCTCCCATCTTCCTCAAATTTTGTATATTGACTTATCTATATATTTTCAATGAATTTCAACTATACCTATTGAAAAAGTTCCTTTTTTTGTTTAGATTTTTGGAATATTGTATATATTTTTGTATTTCATCACCTTATTTGCTACCTCATCCATGAAATTTCCTTTTCAGTCTTGTATCTAGTGTTGCTAATCACGCTTAAAAATATGGAAAGTGATTTTTGCATGTGATTCTTTGAGAGAAAGAACCCTATTATTTGATTTTTCAATTTTTGTTGGCTAGTTTTGGTAAGTCTATGACTAATGGCTAGAGGTTGGTAAGTTGAGATTTATTTGAAATATTTGTGTAAGTTTCTCCAAATATAGTATTAATTTTTTTGAAACGGAGAGACTACACTAATTAAACCGAAAAGGGTTAAAAATACTCCTACAGTATTCTAAATGGTTTATTATCGCGCTCTGTCCACCTATTGGTCTGAGAATATATTTAACGTTATCTTGTGGTCTGAAATTACCCTACGACTAACAGAATCCTCTATGGTACCATCTTTTAATGTGCCTGTCACGATTTGATTAGGACACGTGACTATCTGGTCCATATCAATTAAAATCCGCCTTAAATATCGACCCGTCCCAAAAAACACTATATTTCTACCTACTAATTCCTTTTACCCCTTTCATTTTATTACCTCCTTCCGTCAATTAAGTCTCTCAGTAACGACGCTTTAGGGTTTAATTAGGATTGCTATCTACTTCGATTTGGGGGGCTAAAACTGAAAAATCTTTCATTTCTAGCCTTGTATATCTGAAGAGTCGCTGATAAAAGTCAGTATTTACTGAATTAGGTAAACTTTTAGGGTTTGGTAATATTTGGAAATCGGTAAATATTATCTCTTTCTTTGTGTTTAATAGGCCATATGATATTAGTTGATACTCGATTTTGCCCTAATTTTTTAAATATCATTTTGGCACTTACAAGGGTCATATAAGTATTTTCTATAATTTTTCATACTTTTAACAAGTTTTAAAATTGATTCTTTTTACACTCAAATAGTTTAAATATTTATTAATTACTCCTTAAAATTAGTTTGTGGTGACTTAATCATTCGAATTTATTATTTGTACCTGTATATACGCCTTATAATATTTTACTTTATTTTATATAAATACATCTATATTTTTATGCTAATTACATAATTTTACAATAATAGCCTATACTTTACAAATAATTGCCTTTGTCATTTATTTAAGGTCAAAATAATTCTTACATTTATTATAATCTTCGATTATTGTTTTAAGTATTAAGTTTCATAAATAGCAGTTTTATATTTTTATTTAGCTATTTTATTAAATTATTTTCCCTTAATTCCTTGTATTTAAAATATAGCTCAAGTTATGCTAATTTTTGGATCAAATTTGTGGCCCAAAACACCCCAAATCCCTGGCCCAATTTCTACAACCCAAACCACACGACCCTTTTAATTTTTAACCCGGTCGGGACCCCTTCTCTAACCCCCGCCTCTCGTTCAATCCTGGTCGTTGATCTCAAAGGATCAACGACCCACAACTTCTCCCTCACTTTTAATTACTCCAACCCCTGAAACCCTAGCCCATTTCTCTCAACCGGCCGCCCCAAAACACTCTCAACTCTCCCCTCTCTGTAAAGAAACGCTAGCAGCCGCCTCTCCTAATTCCCTCCCCTAATCCCATTGATAATAGGATTCCACCATTATTTCCTTACCATATATGTGTTTCATCGCTACTGGTCACACGTTTATGCATTACTTAGGTACTTGCCAAATTTTGGCAAGTACCATCTCTATATCAGGTTGGAATCGACCTCAATCTTGGAGATTTGGAAAATATTTCGTCATACATGAAGGAAGGCCTGATTCTTTATACCAGTTGGCCGATTTTTGAGTATCGAACCCTAACTAGGGTTTGGAGTTTGATGTCTTTCCATTCCGGTTACTCTACTGATTGCATGTGATATTTTATTCGTTCTTGTTTGTGTTTGCTTGATTTCATTCCTTGTTTATTCGCCTGATTCAACACTATATAAACCCCATCCCCTCATTCCCTTGACAGACTTATACAATAACTGCATTACTCACTCATTCTCACTTATTATACTCTCAAACTTAAGACCTTGGCTGGCTGAAATCCAAGGCCATTCGTATTCGATTGTGTTACTTCTTAGTGCAAGCACTACCCGAGGTGTCACGATCCAATTTCGGAGTCGTGATGGCGCCTGTCGTGAAACCAGGCCAGCCGCCTATTGTAACTAATCCTGAAACATTTATTAAGGAAATTACCATTTCTCAACTGCCTGAAGTTAAATATAATAAAGATCTGCATTTAAAAGAAGCTTATGAAACAAAAAACCCAAAATCTACAACTCCCGGATCCGGTGTCACACAGTCATGAGCTGCTAATACATAATACAACCCAAAAGAAATGACCAACATAGTCTGAAAATAAATACGACAGGTAGACAAGAAAGATATGACGAGATCACGGTTGCCAGCTGCTACCTCGTCAACTCCGATGAAACTGCTACGACTCACTGTCCAGAGTTGGATCGCAATGTACCTGGATCTGCACACAAGGTGCATGGTATAACGTGAGTACACCAACTCAATAAGCAACGAAAACAACCTATGGGCTGAGAGGTAGTGATAGACTAAACCTCCGGTAATTCGAACAACAACGTATAGTTGACATGACAAAAATAAAGTAGAAAGTAAGCGAAATGCACCGAGTTATGTCTGTAAACTTGCATAAGTTCATGTAAATCAGCAATGCTATGTATACAGCGTTCAAATCCTCATAATGAAGTCCACTCAGTACTCGAATTGGCCATCAGGCCCAGGGAAAATCCATCCCAGAATATGGGTACACACAGTGACATAGTCACTCGGTACTGAGGAAATAGGCCAATCCAGCCCCACGGAGAAGGTCCATCTCCGGAACAAGACACCACGGAGAAGATCCATCTCCAGAACATATCACTCGGACAAGATCCATGTCCAGGGAAATCCATCCCTCAATATCTGTGCGCTCACTGGGGGTGTAAAGACTCCGGAGGGGCTCCTATAAGCCCAAGCGCTATATCAAACAAACGAAGGTATGATTCAAGGATCGCTGCGGTGTGCAGTCCGATCTCATAACTGTCTCAAAATCCGACTCTAGGCCTCACTCAGTCAATACTTTCAAGTCTCACTCACAATGCTCTCAAATATGTATAATTCAGCCCAAACAATGATAATGCAATATAACTAACAAATGCTGAGACTGAGGCATTAAGATGTATGCTACAACAGGACTGAGTGCATGATAGTAAATAACTACAGATAGAGACAACAACAATTGACCGTTTCAGTCTAAACACATTGGCATGAAGCCTTAGCAATTACACTTATCATGATTTCTAATATGTTCAAGGAAATCTCCACCTTCGCAGTACAAGTATCAGTGTGAAACAACCATTAGACAGTGCCATGGGATGAGCCAGGCTACAAACATTCGGTGAACGCCCGCATGCCCGTCACTTGGCAAGTGCGTCACCTTAATTAACATCAATTATCATATAATTTGGGGTTTCGAACCCTCAGTTCCAAGGTTGAAGACATTACTTACCTCAAAACCGGCTAAAACACTACTCCGCAGTGCCCTTGCCACAAAATTCGACCTCCGAGCGCTCCAAATCTATCAACAATCAAGTGTATATCGTTATTATATGCTAAGAGGTGAATCCCAATCAAAAATTTATCAAGAATATTCAAAAATCCCGAAATTGGCCAAACACGTCTCGAAATTCGGAAAAATTAACAAAACTGAAATCCTTATCTTCACCCGAGTCTACCCATATCAAATTTACAAAAATCCAACCACAATTACCCCTTCAAATCATCAAAAGAGTCTCCCAACTTTTCTTCCCATTTTTCTCAATTTCTACTTTGATTCCACAAATTACATGGAAATAATCAATACTAATTCGTGAAATTAGACAAAAAACGATCAAGGAATACTTACCACAAGACTTCCACTGAAAATATCTCCAAAATCTCCCTTCTCCCGAGCTCTCTAATGGAGTTTTGAAAAATGGCTAAAAACCCTCATTTTTGAACTTAAAGTTTCTGCCCAGCGATTTCCTTCTACGCGATCGCAGACATCATGTCGCGATCGCGGAGAGTAACTCAACAACCCCTGATTTTAAACCTACGCGATCACAACATCTCCCCCGCGATCGCGATTCAGCTTGGTCCAAACTCATGCGATCGCAATCCCCTTCACGCGATGCACAACAGCCTCCTACCACACGCGCCTCAGAAACTCTACGCGATCGCGGACTCCCTCACACGATCTCACTGAACAACCTTCTCAGCCCACGCGATCGCGACCCATCTACTGCGATCGCGAAGAACAAACTTCGACCCCCACCTTGCTAAGCCTACGCGATCGCAGGACTACTTATGCGATCGCGGAAGAGAAAACTAGATGAAAAAAACACCAGAAAATCTGCCAAGTCTTTAAGCCAAACGTTGGTCCGTTGACCACCCGAAACACACCCGAGGCCCTCAAGACCTCAACCAACCATACCAATATGTCCTAAATGATCATTCAAACTTAGTCGAGCCTTAGAAACATAAAAAACAACATCAAAACTCCAAAAATTCATCGAATTCAAGCCTATGAACATTGAAATTTCTAAATTCCACCAACGATACCGAAACTACCCAAAGCAACTCCGATTGACCTCAAAATTTGCAGACACATCCAAAATGACATTACGAACCTGTTCCAACTGTCTGAATTCTATTCCGACCCTGATAGCCTATTTTCCATTGCCGACCGAAAATCGCCAAAACTATTTTTCGCCAATTCAAGCCTAATTCTACACCGGACATCACAAAAACATTCCGAATACACTCCTAAGTCCCAAATCACCTAAAGAAGCTATCCGAGCCAAAAATTTGCATTTTCGAGGTCATCTACCAATAAGTCAACTCCGAGTTGACGTTTCCAACTCTAAGGCTACTTTTAGAGACTAAGTGACTCAATTTCTTCTATAACCACTCCAAACCCGAGCTAACCGATTCTAACTCATCATGAACAGTCTGACCAATCTACAACATGGCAGAAACAAAGAAAATAATGCATGTTCTATGTAACGACCGACCGAGTCATCACACGAGGTTCATTTGAAACTCTTGGAAACTCTAACGCACTGAGATTTTGGGGATTGTACTGTTCTTTGCTACTGCTAATCGAATTGCTACGGAAAATAGTTCTTCTCATTTGTTTATTCATTAATTTGTAACCGCTTTGCTTTCGCAATTCATTTCTTGTGCTTATGTTCATGCTTTGTATATCTATGTCGCTTAAGCTTCAATGAACCAATATGCTACTATATTTTCTCTGTTTGTAGTCCTCTTTGCTTTGGAGTTATCCTGTAGCCTTGTGTTTCCCAACATCAGAACTTGCCTAAAGTTCTAAAATTTTGATGCACGCCCATGATTTCTAACTATCTTAAGCTGGCTTAGCCTAATGTATTTATGTATGACTGAATACTATCCCGCTGCTTGTCAGGAGTTCATCTCCCCATTGTTTCAGATTCTTGTGATAGATTAATTCACACCCAGAATGTACTAATGCATTACTTCCTATTAAGCCATTCATGTACAACTTGTTAACTTCTTTATGGTTGATCTATGCATGCAATTTCCAATCCAGTGTTGCCTTAACTTTTGAACTAGCATGACATGATTTCTTACTAGTTGTAAAGTATAATGTATGTTCTTGATCTTTCCAAGTAAGTGTTCCTCAAATATTGCCTAAGATTTCAGTACATTGCCTTTTCTTCTAGTTTAATTGGTCTAAGTCTTGATGCCTACCTATCTTGTTAATCTTGGTAATGTCCCTGAACTTTGGTATTACTTAACATGTTTTATCATGTTAACTAGATGATTGCTTGTCAACTATTATAGATTATGCCCACTAGCCTATTTGTCATGCTCGTTTCATCATTAGGCTGCCATGTTAGAATTTCTATATGAATACTGATATTTCATTTGTTCCTATCCTTGATTCTTCTAGCGCCTCATGTCAAAACTCTAATGTGTAGAGTCCTTTAGGCTAATTCTGGATCATGCTTACTTTGAATCTCTATTGGGAATGGTTCATTATTCTATAGTGGTCAATCCTGCCGCTCTTAAACTTTCTCTCTGGAATTACAAGCCTCAACTTGCCTCATATATGTCTTGTGTGCCTTAACTAGAGATGGTGTTAGCTATAGCTTTAAGAATTAAGTATTTAAGTTATCTAGTTAAATTCTATAAATAGTTTGTCACTTGTATGGCTAAATTTGGCATCCATTTGGGTAAGTAAGTCATTCGTTTGGGCCTGGTATGTCGGACCTGTTGTGGTATTGGCAGTCTGAAATGCACTGTCCTTCTTTGGAGTTTGGGCCTGCGGTCCATATGAAGTTCTAAGCCTGTTTGAAGTCATAGATGTGTTACTGAGTTATTCTGTATTCGTATTTAGGCATGTAATCATTCAACATGGTATGTAATAATTGTAACTACGAATGCCATGGAGATTAATGAAATGGGATGAGGTATTCTAATACTAGCATGAAAGAGTAGAAAACATGCCTATATGGTCTATGTGTTATATTTGCTATTACGTCTAGCATGCCTTATTTGTTGTTTTGTTTAGTGTGTGTTGCACACTCATAAGAACCATGCCTACAGGAAGCACTTTACTTAACCTGTCAAAATATGTCGACTCAAGCAATTGCTACACTGTTTCCAGGTCTACTACTCAACGCTTTTAGATAATATGCCTATAGGATACAATAATGTCATGTCTTTGCTAATCCAGATATCATGACTATAAGGTTTTAATGATTGATCAATTGCTTTCTGTTACTTTGTACTACCTCACTTGGATGACATGCCTATAAGGATAAACTATTATAAAATCAAATCTAGTTGTCAATTGTTATAAATCTTGCCTATAGGATGTTCATCGACGATGCTAATCTTGTGTTTTCAAGCAACTTCATTGACTTATAATGCAACTATTCGGAATCATGCCTATAGGATATTGTCACATGCCTAAGACGCATATCTATAAAAATAAGAGCTAGTAATTCAGAGGTTTGGGATTGTTGTCACTACCTTATCACGCAAACAAATTAGAAATCATGCCTATAGGACTTGTAACGCTTTAATACACCTATACGTTAGTCTAGAAACTACATCACTACTTGTATAATACTGAAATCATATGGAGATCATGCCTACAGGACTTAATGATTCTAATACGCCTTAATTTTGTCTACCGCATAACTAGAAATCTGATCGTGTGCTTTTGTGCTTATGTATGAAGGTCAACTTGATCCTTTCATCACTATTATATGCAGTCATGTCTGTTTTGAATGTCACATAGTTTTATCATTCTGAGCAACTTAAGTAAAGTCTAGAATCACCTAATAGTAGGTCCAAAGCCTCCTGGACCATAGGCATGGAACGAGTAGTGCACGCATAGGATACGATTTAGAATTGAATTAGAGTGCCTCTAAGTAATAATTTAAACATAATAATTGGATAGCAGGAGATGATAGTCTGTGCCCGCTGGATAATATGAGCAACCCATACCCTAAGGGAGTTGCGAAGTATTATTTATATTGTACGAGGTAATTCTTTAGGCTATAAAACTTAGGGCCCTATCCTTTTATATACTTGTTGTTCACACCCAGTCAAAGATCAACACAATTGAATTTCTTGTGATTTTTTAAGATTTGTATAAATAAGTCATACAGTTAATTCTTATGTTATAATAGAGTTTTCAACTCCTACAACTTTCTTTGTTTATTTGATTACCTAACTTAATTCTATAAACCACACAGTTTAAATTTCGGCCGTCAATCACAGTTGTGGACCTCGAAGAGTGCCTAACACCTTCTCTTTGAAGTAATTTGAGCCCTTACCCGATCTTTGACGGTGTTGACTAGTCAAACGGAATTATTTACAAATAGGTGCCCTAACTCACCTTAAAACCCGTTAGGTGACAACTCTTCTCTTTTAATACCCATTTAAAAGAGTTGTCACACGTCCAAATCCGCTTTTGCGAGAAAAAAAGGGAGCGACAATATTATTATTTGCTCCTTTATTTTTGTTTGGGGTGGGCCCATTCGTCTTCCGACATGAAAAGGTTAAGGTTTTTTGATTTTTTTATGTGTTGTTGGGTAGGTGTTAGTCGACATTACTGTGGTCCTTTATTTTCTTTATTGCTTGATATCCTTTAGACTTTATGGCTAACTAATATGGTCCTCTTTTTTGTATTTTTTGTTGTTGTTGCATGTGGATATGTTAGAAGAACGGTTGATAAAGTAAATTTGTATTTTAATCATTGTGGTGATTGGGAATTGAAGCCTAATTTTTTTTTATTGTAAAAAAAAAGATGTACACCTATTGAGAGAGTATGAAGTAGACCATTTATCCTACATTGATTTGTGTAAGGAATACATTGATGTACTAAGGTATGTTGAGGTATAACAACTGATTTTTATTGCTCCATATGGTAGATATTATTTGTTGGATGGAGATGAAGGAATTAAAAAACTTTTATCTCTCATTAATGAAAGTTTTAGGGTTATTAATTTATTTTTATTGACCTCCTTGATGATATTGTGGTTGTTCCTAATATAACTCAACGTATTGATACTAATAGTGAAAATATAATTGTTGGGACTGATTGTGATAGTGAGGAAGAGGGTACATATAATGAACATGTGCAAAGTGATTATGATAGTGATGTTGTGTTGGGGGATATTTAAGAAACAAAGAAAACATGAGGTAATATACCAACTTGATAGGTACAAAATCTTGGTAAAGGGTACGATATTTAAAAAATTTGCTGAAGCAAAAAAGGTTACTGATTTTTATTCTGATTCAAAAAAGAAGGCTTTAGAGGTAGTTAAGAGTGACATGAAAAGACTTAGATATACGTTTGTTATTGATTGTCCCTTTAAATGTCTTATTCCTAAGGATGGAAAAACCAAGGGGTCAAGATAAAGACTTTACATACTGAACATGAATATAGGGAAGCATTTGAGAACATGAGAGCTACTCCTACTACTTTAGCTCATTTTAAGGAAAATGTTCAAATAATCCCAAGTACGAGGTGAAAGAAATGAAGGGTGGCCTAGAGGAGAGATCTAAGCTAATGTGAATCAGTCAAAGTTAAAAAGAGTGAAAAGGATGATGTTAGAGAAACTAGAATGTAGCTACTTAGATGAGTACAACAAGTTGGAGACATATGCCCAAGAATTGAGAGACAACAATCATGGATCTGATGTGGTTATCCAGATGTCCAAGGATGCTTTAGAAGGAGGTAAAATGAGATTGTTGAGGATGTATGTGTATTGGTAAAAAAAAGTTTCACATGTATGATGATCCTTGATGACTCAGCCGGCTGCGTGGACCAAGGAAAATATGACAGCTGGATATGATTTTATAAAGAGGTACGGAACAAAGAGGCACGTATCAATAAACCTACGGGGTAATCAACTACGGGAAACTCAACCTGATTGAGACAGAAATAGATACGGTCAGAATGAATCCGGACAGAGCTACGGGCAGATTCAGAGATCCTCAATTAATGACTCACACGTTACACAACCTTCACACAACAATTACATTTACTCTTTGTAACGTCCCATTAATGTAATAATTAGTCATTAATGAGCGATCATTGTAATAGGTAGACGTTATATTAAGAAATCCCTATATAAGGGAAGAGGATATAACTTGTAAAGGGGATCTGGACCACGAATACAATACATTTTACTTTTCTGCGCATCATATCATTGTCCATTTACTTATTCCTTTTTTACTTATCATTATTTTCTTGATTATCATAAACATGTGTTTATCCTAAAAATAGCTTTAGTCAAAGGATCTAATTCTTTGGTTAAACAAATTGGTTCCGTTACCGGGAAACTGATAGTCTTTGTTTGCTTTTCAAGCGATATCATCTTAACTATGTCGAACTCCAACGCCAACAACCAGCAAAGGAATGGAACCCCAGTTCCATCACCTGCAGGACCCCACGTGGATCAAGGGAACAATCCCCAGATAGATCCAATAACAACGATAATAATAATGATCAGATGATAGAACAAGATCAGGTTAGGCAAATGATTGCAGAGTATGTGAGCCAAGCTTTGCAAGGGGATTACCAGGGGCATCACCTGCATCACTGGCACCACCTCCTAATAACACTATCACCGTGGAAAACCCTCAGTCTAGGTTGGCGAACTCAGCAAGGGATGACACTCCTAATGAATCTCTGGAAACGAGACCAGGTATGACTAATAACTCTGAATTACAAAATTTACTACTAACCTTGCAGAAACAGGTGAAAGAACAAAATGATCGAATCGAGAAAATTCCTGGAGTACCACCTGTTATCAAAGGCATTGATGTTGATAGATATTCTCAACAACCTTGGAAACCAAGCGCAGCACCCTTGCCTATACCCAAGAAGTTTAAAATGCCTGACGTTCCTAAGTATGACGGAACAACTGACCCACGCGACCATGTGACTGCTTTTACCACCGGAGTAAAGGGCAACGACTTAACAAAACAAGAGATTGAATCAGTCCTTGTCAAAAAATTCGGAGAGACACTTACTAAGGGATCCCTAACCTGGTATTCTCTTCTCCCTGAAAATTCTATTGATTCTTTTGGTGAGCTTGCAGATTCTTTCATAAAAGCACACTTCGGTGCGCAAAAAGTCGAGAAAAGAATGGAGGATATATTTAAAATAAATCAAGGAGACACGCAACTACTCCGTGAATTTGTAGCGCGAAAGAATGCAACTACCAAGGGTGTCTGGTAATTGGGCAGCCATGGCATTTGCGAGCAATCTAAACGACACAAGTTCAGAAGCCGCGAGAAGACTCAAGGAAAGCTTGAGAGAATTCCCAGCTACAACATGGAGTGATGTTTATAATAGGTACAATACCAAACTCCGAATAGAAGAAGATATTATTGCTCGTTCGAGAGATGAAGATCATACCAGATCCATATGTTCTGAAACAGACAGGAGACAGGTAAAAATAGGTATATCCTTACATGGGACCCTCAGGACGTGAAAATCGTCCCAGGTTCGAAAACCCTAGGTCAGAATATAGACCATCGAACAGGGATGAAAGCTCACCCTCATCTAGATCCAGAAAGGATCGAGATGAACGACATAGAGGTAATGCCCGAATTGGGGATCACACCTTCAATGTAAGTACCCCCTGAACTAGTTTCAATATTAAAAAATATTGGTGATAAGGTTCGTTGGCCCAAAGAAATGCGGTCAAACCCAAATAAAGGGAATCCAGATTTCTGGTGTGAATTCCATAATGATCATGGACATAGGACTACAGATTGCAGATTTTTACAAGGTGAAATAGAGAAATTATTGAAACAGGGCTACTTAACAGAATTGTTTAGTTCTAAAGGTAAGCAAGCATATATGAAGAATAGGAAGGAGCCCCCGAAGCCCCCATCTCCAAAAAGAACAGTCAACGTGATACATGGAGGAGAAGGAGTAAACGGAGTAGTTTGCCAAACAACCACGAAATTCACAATTACGCACGGGAAGCGGGTTCGAGAAAATCCAGACGCAAATAATATAAACTTTGATGATGCAGATTTCGGCGGACTAATGCTCCCTCACAACGATGCTCTGGTAATATCCTTATCATTCATGACACTAATGTTAAAAGGGTTTTGATTGATCTAGGTAGTTCAGTCAATATCATTTTGCTGAGAGTCGTGGAAGAAATGCTCTTGAAAAGCTAGGTGATCCCAAAGGCACAAGCCATTTCAGGGTTTGATAACTCCACAGTGATAACCAAAGGAGAAATCAAACTTAGCACTATTCCCGAGGGAGTAATTAAAAACACCAAATTCCAAGTCATTGATACTAACATGGCTTATAACGTGATTATGGGAAGACCATGGATCCACGACATGAAAGCAGTGCCATATACCTTACATCAGGTAATAAAATTCCCTTCCGAAAGGGGGATACAACAGATTAGAGGTGATTAGCAAACCACGAGAAATATAAATTCTGTGGTGCACTACAATAAAAAAGTGGAAACAGATGAATCAAAGGGTAAAGAAATCTCCCACACAGAAGTTGGCAACCAAACTTGAATGGAAACAACTATTTTCCAAACAGGTGAGGAAGAAGCTACTGTCAAACAGGAACGGAAGGAAATAGTCACGAGAAGCTAAACCAATTCAATACGGAGGATGCATCAAATAATACAGACATAGATTCCAGACCGGATGTCATTCAAGAACCGGAGGAAGATGATCACATCAAAACAACCACGGAAGAGCTTGAAGCTGTTTCACTATTTGAACAAAGGCCCGAGCAGAAAGTGCACATAGGCACGAGGCTGAGCCCCAATCGAAGAGGTAAGTTAATTGATTATTTAAAGGCTAACACAGATGATACACTCAATTTACACCTTAAAATAGGGTAAGCGATCATTGTCAAATATAGTAACTGATACGCTCAATTTACACCTTAAAAGAATGTAAGCGATCGTTGTCAAATATAGTAACCCAACAAGGTTGGGGTCGAATCCCACAGAGAACAATATGAGGGCGTTTAGGAATGCTAGAGAATTATCACTTATCGCGCAGTGCCAAACAAATACGATTTTGGTTTTTTGATAATTGTTTATAACTAAATGCGAAAATATAAACTAACCTAGAAAGCAATTAAAATGATCGATGTCAACAAGTATCGATGCTTCGGGTATTACACTCGAGTAACGATCCAATGTATTTCACGATTTTACAAATATGAGCGGGTAATGTTAATTAGCCACGAATGACATTTCTTAATTAGCTTTCCCCAAAGACTAACAAGACTTCCTAATTGAATTATCCTTAACCCAATTAGGAGATTAAGCACTTCC
>MDKH01235381.1:0-22353 GCA_005239495.1 Nicotiana undulata
CACATTTCAAATTCTTTAAAACCTCAAAGTCTCATTTTTTATCCGAAACCACTCAACTCACGCTCGTTTTACACAAAACTTTACAGATGAGACAAATAATATATAATAAACCTGTTCCGGGCTCCGGAACCACAATACGGACCCGGTAACACGGTTTTCACATAATTATTCATTTTCAAAATCCTTTATTATTTTCAGAAAATAATTTTCTTTAAAAATTCATTTCTCGGGCTTGGGACCTCGGAATTCGATTCCGAGCATATGCCCAAGTCCCATATTTTCCTACTGACCCTCCGGGACCGTCGAATCACGGGTCCGGGTCTGTTTACCAAAAATGTTGACCAAAGTCAACTATATTCATTTATTAATTATCAAAACTCATTTTTATCAAATTTTCACATAATAGCTTCCCGGCTACACGCCTGGGCTGCGCACGCATATCGAGGTGAGACTAACGGAGACTCTCGGAGCCTCGGAACACAAATATAGCTTAAACTACATCCATGTGCACAAATTATGCTCTCTTTTTTTCTTTCTCATAGGATCGATATGGGATTAGTATCTAATATCTAGCCATGACTGTTTCTAGCGAAGTAGATTCAGAATTTTAAGTTACTCATACCAAGTATATCATACTTGCTTAGGAGGTCTTTCCACCTCGTTGTTAAAAAAGTGCATAGCATCATTCACTTAACTGCAATATTTTGTCGAACATAATTAAACAAGGATTAGTAGTTCTCATGTAACACTTTAATCTCATATGTGTGCAAATCTTTTGTTAGTGTATTTGTATTTTATTATTAAAATAAATTCTCATAACTCCCACTATTTCATGATGTAGAAAATAGTCAACTTTCACTATCCATGATGTAGAAAATAGCCATAACTCTTTTGTAACCCTTCTCTCATGTTCTACCACTAATTATCTCATGTTCTCCATGATGTCATAACTTATTGCCCCACTTTCTTTCAATTTAATTCAAGGAAGAGTTCCTACACCTATAAATAGGATTCTTTCTTCCATATTGTGGTATGAAAAAATAATTGTAGAGTGTCTCTATAAAGTGGGGTTAAAGTTGTAAAAAAAGAAGAAGAGAGTTTTTTATTGTTGTTGAAGGAAAGTGTTCATATTGGTGGAGCTTTGGACTCAACAACTTGTTCAGAGTTTGTTCGAGTCGTACGACGTGATCGGGCCGTTGTATCCTGGGGGGGACAGGTTAAGAGAATTACTGCTGGACCAGTGAAAACTTTGTTGCACTGGGCTTGAATCTCCTTAAAGAGAGCGAGATATTCGTGCCTCAGCTTGAAGATATTTTATTTTCTTCATTGTATTTTTCAGCTGTAATTGTATTTTCACCAACAATTTTAAGGAGAATTCAAATGGCTACAGTTGAAAAATCCGCGGATATCAAGGTGGGAGATCTCAATAAGCCATTCCGTTTCAACACTACTCATTTCAAGAGATAAAAGGGTAAAGTACTTTTTTATTTGAGTCTTCTCAATATTTCTTACATTTTAACTGAGAAGAATCCTAGCAAAGTAGACAACTCCTCCATGAATGATGATGAGCTAATTGCCCTTCAAGAAAAAATTAAAAAATACAACGATGACTCATACAAGTGTCGTTTTTATCTTCGTAATTGTCTATCTGATAATTTTTATGATTATTATGATAGAATTTACTCTACTGCAAAGAAAATTTGGAAAGCATTGCAGAGTAAGTATGATACCGAGGAGGCAGGTGCGAAAGAATATGTTGCTAGCAGATTTTTTCGTTTTCAAATGGTAGACACAAAATCTATAGTAGACCAAGCTCAAGACTTCATAATGATCGTTGGAGAGCTCAGGTCTGAGGATATTAAAATTGGATATAACCTTATTGTTTGTGGCATAATAAATAAATTACCACCTTCATGAGGGGAATTTCAAAAAACTATGCAGCACAAACAAAAAGAAACTTCACTTGAGACGTTGATAATGCGGATTCACATGGAAGAAGAGGCAAGAGGCCAAGATGCATTTATGCAATCAGAAGAGAGCACACTACAACCCGTCACTACAAAGGTAAATTTAATTACTTCAAATAATTTACTCCTGAAACTCACAAAAATACTTCTTTGAAGCCGAAGAAGAAAAATTTTAAGAAAAATTGTGGTAGACCTCTCAAGAAGAATAATGGTGCAAACAACCAAGCACAGAATCAACAAGTTCAAATTGCGAAACCATGCTTTGTCTATGGCAAGAGTGGGGCATATTGCTCGATTTTGTAAATTTCGATTCGGAAACGTGGTCCTACACCACAGGCAAACGTTACCGAAGAGCCACTTGTGGCAGTGATAACAGACACTAACATGGTAGAAAATGTTGATGGATGGTGGGCTGATTCTGGAGCAAACTGTCATGTTTTCTATGATAGAGATTGGTTTAAAGTACATACTCCATTTGAGGAGCCCAAAACCATCATGCTTGGTGATTCTCACACAACCCATGTGTTTGAAAAGGGAGAGGTCGAGTTGAAGTTTACTTCAGGAAGAGTATTAACGTTGAAAGACGTACTTTATACTCCTTCAATGAAAAATATTTTGATGTCTAGCTTTCTTCTTAACAAGGCAGGCTTCAAACAAATTATTGAAAGTGATCAATATGTAATAGTGAAAAGGGGTATTTTTGTGGGTATGGAATATGCATGTGATAGGATGTTCAAGTTGAATGTTGAGATGAATAAAACCTCTTCAAGATCTGTTTATATGCTTTCTTCTAATAATTTTTGGCATGTTGGTTTGTGTTATATTAATAATACTTATGTGGGAATCATGAGTAGTTTAGGATTAATCCCAATGATCAAAAAGAATTTTGAAAAATGTGAGGCTTGTAGTAAAGCCAAAATAACTAAAAGTCCTCATTTTCAAGTTGAAAGAAAAACTGAATTGTTAGAATTAGTTCACACTGATATTTGTGAACTTGGAGGAATTTTAACATGTGGAGTAAATAGACATTTTATCACTTTTATTGATGATTTCTCTAAATTCACATATGTTTACTTGATGAAAAATAAAACTGATGCGTTTGAAAATTTTAAAAATTATCTCCATGAGGTTGAAAATCAATTCGGGAGAAAAATAAAAAGAACTAGAAGTGATAAAGGCCGTGAATACGAGTCTAATGAATTTAATTCTTTTGTGAGATCATTGAGAATAATTCATGAAACTACTCCACCTTATTCTCCTGCATCAAATGGTGTGGCTGGAAAAAAAAAATAGAACTTTGATAGAGTTAACTAATGACATGCTTATTGAGTCAAATGCACCTTTAAATTTGTGGGGTGAAACTATTTTGACTCCATGTTATGTGTTGAATAGGGTGCCTCATAAGAAAATAAAATTGACACCATTTGAGTTGTGGAAAAATCACAAGTCAAATTTGGGTTATTTGAAAGTTTAGGGTTGTTTAGCCTATGTTAGGCTAACGGATCCTAAAATTACAAAATTGAATAAAAAAAAGTTACCACTTATGCTTTTCTTGGTTATGCTTCTAATAGTACAACCTATAGATTTTTAAATCTTTAAGAGAATAGAATTATAGAATCAGGTGATGCTATTTTTCATGAAAATAAATTTCCATTTGAGTCTAGAAATAGTGGGGGTCAAAGAGATAAAGATATTTTTTTTTCTATGCCTAGTACTTCTACTTCTATTTTGAAAAATGAAGAAAATGATGCTTTTGAGTTAAGAAGAAGTAAAAGAGCTAGAATAAAAAAAGATTTTGGTCCTGATTTTTATGTTTTTAATATTGAAAATGACCCTCTTACTTTAAAAGAAGTTTTATTATCACCTGCTGCTATTTTTTGGAAAGATGTTGTAAATGATGAAACGGAGTCACTAATTTCTAATAAAACTTGAAAGTTGGTTGATTTACCACCAGGTTGTAAAATAATTGGGTGCAAATGGGTCCTAAGAAAAAAGTTAAAACTGAATGGGTTGGTTGATAAGTATAAAGCTAGGTTAGTTGCTAAAGGTTTTAAGCAACTAGAAGGCCTAGAATTTTTTGATACTTTTTCTCCGGTAACTAGAATTACATCCATTTAATTGCTATTGCTGTAATTTTTTATTTGCATATTCATCAAATGAATGTAAAAACTGCTTTTTTAAATAGGGACCTAAATGAAGAAATTTATATGGATCAGCCTGAGGGTTTTATAGAAGCTGGCCAAGAAAGTAAAGTGTGTAAACTTATTAAATCCCTATATGGCTTGAAACAGGCACCTAAGCAATTGCATGAAAAGTTTGATTCCTGCATGATAGAAAATGGTTTTAAATCAGTGTGATAAGTGCATCTATCATAAGTCTTGGAATAATTCACATGTAATTGTTTGCCTCTATGTTGATGATTTGTTAATATTTGGCTTTAACATGAATGTTATTGGAGAAACTAAAAGCATGCTTAGTAGCCATTTTGACATGAAATATTTGGGTAAGGCAAATTTCATTCTTGGAATGAAGATTACTAGAACATGTGATGGAATTTTCCTTGACCAGTCACATTATGTTGAGAAAATTTTGAAAAAATATAATTTTATTGATTGCAAGCATGTTGTAACACATTTTGATTCAAGTGTTCACTTATTTCCTGTACAAAGTGACAATGATGTGATAAATCAAAAGGAATATGCTATCTTAATTGGAAGCTTGAGATATGTGATTGATTGTACTCGGCCTGATATTGCATACGTCGTATGAGTACTTAGCAGGTTTACAAGCAAGCCAGGTAATGAACATTGGCATGCCATAACAAGAGTTATGAGGAATTTACTTGGTACAAAAACCTATGGCTTATTTTATAAAAAATATCTTGTTGTACTCGAAGGCTTTTCTGATGCAGATTGGAACATTTTATCTGGTGATCCTGTTCTACTACATGTTATATTTTTACTGTGGGAGGTGGTTTTATTTGTTGGAAATCGAAAAAGCAATCAATAATTGCTAACTCTACTATGGAGGCTGAGCTAATTGCTTTAGCTTCAGCCAGTGAAGAAGCGAATTGGTTGAGAGATTTATTATCTCAATATTCCTTATTTTGAAAACTCAATTCCTCTTATTTTAATTCATTGTGATAGCACCTCTGCAATTGGTAGAGTACAAAACCGTTATTACAACGGTAAATCCAGACCTGTAAGGAGAAAACACAGTACTATGAGATCATATTTGACAAGCGGTACCATTAATGTTAATTATGTTAAATCTTGTGATAATCTTGCGGATCCACTGACTAAGGCCTTAGCAAGAGAAAGGGTCTGGAGCACATCGAAGGGGATGAGATTGAAACCCATAAGCTCATAAGTCATATATGAGGAAACCCAACCTGGGGACTAGAGATCCTATAACCAGGTTCAATGGGAAGAACGAATCATATGATGGCTTGGTTTAAAATGCACTATTTTTATTATTATTCCATCCCTATGGTGTGAGTGCATTTATCCTGTAATAATTTGCGAGGTTGAGTTTTATTAACTCTTAATGAAAATTTGTAGCTCGTATGAGTGGGGTGTTAGAGTTATAGGAGCACCCTTGACAGATTTCACCTATGTAAGTGTGGAAGTAGGCCGCTTCCTATGAGAATTGGGCTTGTTCTCAAAAACGCTCATGAAAACCGGGATAGCACAAGGTCGTAATGTGCTGGCTAATAAAGCTCATGTTAACACCTTAATTATTATGTGTAAGCAGTGATATTTTATTTCCCTAAAGCAGTCATAGTTCAAGTATGAGACCGCTACTGACTCTGGAGTAAAGATCATTGGTTTGCTAAGTGGAGGTTCAATGCAGAGCACATCTTCGTAATGCATGATGGTCTCCCTTCAACTGGTAAACTCTCTTATATATTTTAATATTAAAATGAGTGGGAGAGTTAGTGTATTTGCATTTTATTATTAAAATAAATTTTCATAACTCCCACTACTCCATGATGTAGAAAATGGTCATAACTCTTTTGTAACTCTTCTCCCATGTTCTACCACTAATTATCTCACGTTCTCCATGATGTCATAACTTATTACCCCACTTTCTTCCAATTTAATTCAAGGAAGAATTCTTACACCTATAAATAGGAGTCTTTCTTCCATATTGTGGTATGAAAAAATAATTGTATAGTGTTTCTATAAAGTGAGGTTAAAGTTGTGAAAAAAGAAGAAGAAATTTTTTTACTTTTGTTGAAAGAAGGTGTTCATCTTGGTGGAGTTTTGGACTCAACAACTTGTCCAGAGTTTGTTCGAGTCGTACGACGTGATCGGGCTGTTGTATCCTGGGGGAGACAGGTCAAGAGGATTACTGCTGGACCAGTGAAAACTTTGCTGCACTGGGCTTGAATCTCCTTAAAGAGAGCGAGATATCTGCGTCTCAGCCTGAAAATATTTTATTTTCTTCATTTTATTTTTCATCTACAATTGTATTTTCACCAACATCTTTTCTATTTGTCTAAGCTCAGATTGACAAAGTTATCCGATATATATGTTGGTAAAAAATAACAAATACTTTGACAAAATTAGTCAAGACACATACAAGTTGACCGAACACCATACCTTGCTCGGACTCGATCTTGAATACTTAGATTAATATTTTGATTTAGGTTGATGTTGGCAAGCTAAAAGTAGTGATGACAAATTTAACTCATAATTATTTGACTCGTCCAACTAGCCAGTGAGGGATGATCGACAGGAATGACCCTGGTCTTTAAATATTATCCTTGTTTTTTAATAAATGACCTCCAGACCCATGCAATTTTTTAGGGATTTCTCGGATCGATAGAGTTCAAGCTATATTTACTCAATCTATTATTAATTATTCACAAACTCTATCAGGCTAGTATGATTTTGTGCTTGTTAAAATTGTTCATCAAACTATCAGATTGGTGTAACTTTGTATTATCTGCAATCGACTTATCAATCAAATTATTCATCAAAGTCAACCAGTTGGCATAATTTTTATATGTTCTCGAATTTGTAATTCAAATTTCGATCGAACCATCTCGAATCTGCTCTAAATGATCTTAAATTTAAAATAAAACCTCCAAATACTTGAACAAACGATCCCCAATCACCAATTTAGTGAAATATCCCCAAATCAAGACACGCACTTCCTCTTTTTGAACACCTTCTAAAGACCAACAATGGAGTTTTCAGATTTTTAAAACAAATAACTAAATCAGTGTTTAAACTAAATGTATAAACATAAATAAATAATCAACACTTAAACAATTATAACAGTAAATAATCATTAACTTCGAATTATTAATTCCTAACAAGAATTTTAAGGCAAAGAGGCAGAATCCATTTATTAAAAACCACCAATGATGGGCATATTAAGCTAAGACCAATCCTGTCGGGAGACTCACAATTTTCTGAAGAAAAATTAACCCAAATCCCATCCACCTAACCACTCCGCTTAAACTAAAACTAGTTGTATATAATCAATATACATAAAGAATACCAACTAGAAAGAAATAATAATAAAATCCAACCAGCTATTTGTGTAAATATCCCATACCGAAAACTAAAACCAATTCTCCCGTAAACCCCTCTATCTCCTGTTCCAGTTTACGTGAATTTATTTCTTTTTGATCCGTTTTAAAAATAATAACCCTTTCCTAAATTTGAATATAATTTTGATAAACTTATAATTCTACCCTTAATGAGAAGCTTTTATAATCACACAAATACTGTGGACCCTTTTTTAATTTGTTTAGGACCACAAATTCCAAAAATCGTCATTTTTCTTATACTATGAGCAACTACTGAATAATCGTAGCTTGCTAAGTTCCTACTCCTAAATATAGAGTGCAGAGAAAAATCTATACATCAACAAAAGCACAACGTTAATGTGGTTGGTAAGTTAAATAAGTAGTAGAAATTGAAATTAATAGGTACAACCTTCTACAGCTAAAGCGAGATGGCAAAGGACAGCACAAGTATAACAAAAATTAATCAAGAACAGTCAATACGCTCAAATTTTCAACTTGATAAAAACTCCAATAATAGTTCACAAGTAGAGAAAAGGTCAAGCCACAAAATTTCATTCAGTCGGATATTATGGCGCTCCAATTCCTAAACTGCTTCGAGAAAGGCCCTTCCAGGTTGCCGTGCAGCAAGTCGTCCGTGGCACCCAAGAAGCTGCAACACCAACCAAAAAGAAATTGTAAGTTCTCATCTGCAAATTATCACTGGAAACAAGCCATGATTTGTATGTTTTATTAGCTTTGAGATGTGAATATTATACTATAAGGGAAACAAACCTTAGCATTCACACCATCTGGGACGATACGGTTTTCTGACTTGTATTTCAGATAATCAGTACGGCTGAACTTGGTGAACCCCCTGAAATAAAAAAGACAGCACAGATGAAATACAAACATGTTTGATCAACAAACTTCTGAAACAGATGACTCTCTCCAATTGTCTACCTAAAATCACACAATGTTTAATCCTCCACCTTTAGAAACTAAGAAAAAGTAATTCATGTTGAGTATGGGTGAATTCAGCTCAAAGAAACAACCAGGATTTTTTGTACTTAATAAAACTCGGATGGAAAACGCATTCCGAGAATTGGTTTGGATAAAGTTATCAACACACAGAAATTGATATCTGCTTTAAAATGTACTTCCTAAAGTTAACCAAGATCGGCACACTATACACCAATGTACAAACTGATGAAATAATAAACAGAATGGAAATGTACAAAGTGCTCAACGCAAGAAAATTAAAGAGTTAGGGCATACCACTTCCTGCTGACAATGATCTTTTGGCGACCAGGGAACTTGAACTTAGCACGGCGCAGAGCCTCTTGGGCGTGGTTACTGTTTCCATCTTTGCAGCGAACAGAGAGAAGAACCTGACCAATAGCAACACGAGCACAAACACCCTGGGGCTTACCAAAAGCTCCCCTCATTCCAGTTTGGAGCCTATCAGCTCCAGCACACGACAACATCTTATTAATACGCAAAACATGGAAAGGATGAACTCTGACCCTCAAGTGGAAAGCATCTTTCCCAGCAGACTTGGTCATGTACTTGTTGCAAGCAATACGGGCAGCTTCAAGCGCCTCACTGGAAACATTCTCCTTCTCCCAACTGACCAAGTGAACACAGAATGGAAACTCATCCACTCCCTTTTTCTTCATACCTACATCATAGATCCTGATTTTCGGATCTGGGACACCACGGCAAAACCGTGACTTTGGGTATGGCTTGTTCTTAATCTGACGGTAACATCTTGCAGGTCCTGTGCAAGATAATTGAGAACATTATACAAATCACTGTTGATGTAAAGAAAGAATGCAAATGCAAGTACACTCTGGCAAGGGTCAGTGTTAACATAAAATGAGCTGATACTAGCAATGCCGAGGTCAATGGTGATATATAATGAGCCAATACTAGCTACCATCCAGACTTCATTTTGGATAGAAGTGCAAACACCACACCCGAAAAAATCTCGAAAATACTGCAAAAAAACGTACTAGTATATAACAAACCTATGTTGCTCGAACTCTCCGAAAATGTGGCCGGATACATGTCAGATCCTCCAAAAGTAGTGTATTTTTTAAGGATCCGACACGGCTGCAGCTACATTGGAGAGTCCGTAACAAACCCCTAACAAAAAGACTCAATTTTGTTGGACGACCGCTTACAATCTTGCCCCTCAGTTGAATATCAACTAAGATTTAGTGTAATTTTAGATTAAGTGTCCTAGAGATTGAAACTAAAAGTTCTTATAATTCCTATCAGACACACGAAATCAAATGAGCCCCACATTTGATTACTATAGTATGACGACTACACACAAAAGATTTAAACAAATACTTCTCTTAATCCAACACCGAAAAGCTCAAGATAAGCAAAAACGATTAATCTACTCTATAAAACAGAGAAATAAATCTATCCAAACACTGGAGATTGTATAAAAAACATCATATACACATGCGACAATACAAGGGGCATAAATCAGAACCATTTTTATCAGATTAGAATACTTATACGGAACAAAAATTGTACGGAAAGATGAGAATTTTTAATGTAATGAAAGAGAGTTCTGGGATAGGAAGCTTACTTCTCCCCATGGCTTCGTCCCCGTTTAAGACCTGCGGCTTAGAGGAATGCTACTGCAATAATGCCCTAGTTGATGTTCTCTATATACGAACTGCAAATTGTTTGGGCTTTTGCGTCAGGTAAAGCTAGCTGGGCCGAAATGGGCAAAAGTTTTAAAAAGGGGAAATTGACACCGGGTAACAACATACAAGAGATGAGATTGGCAAATTATTGTAAAAATTGCACGGGGCGTCTTATTTGGTAGCCCTCATTTAATCTATACCCATATTTTTCAAATTATTTAACCTGTACGTTAATTTTTACAACTTCAGGCACCTCCTTCTTCCTGATACCTGTGCAAATTTTCAGCTTATTTAGTGCTGAAGTTTTTACAAATGAACTAAATAACTTCAGCATCTTCTACTAAAGTTTTTGAAAAAGCTTTATTGCAAAACTAAACTTCAGCTTATTTAGTGCTGAAGTTTTTACAAATGAACTAAATAACTTCAGCATCTTCTACTAAAGTTTTTGAAAAAGCTTTATTGCAAAACTAAACTTCAGCTTATTTAGTGCTGAAGTTTTTACAAATGAACTAAATAACTTCAACATCTTCTGCTGAAGTTTTTGAAAAAGCTTTATGACAAAATTAATTAATCCAGGACAAAACTTCTGCTTATTTAGTGCTAAATTTTTTACAAATGAACTAAATAACTTCAGCATCTTCTGCTAAAGTTTTTGAAAAAGCCTAGAATGCTGAAGTTTGTGTGATTGCCTTTGCTACTTCAGGCTCGTATGCCTGAAGTTTATGCGAAAAGTGGGTACCCTTGCAAATTTTTTTGCAAAGCGGATATAAGTTAAAACGTGAACCAAAAGGCGAGTATAGATGCAAAAGCCCCAAAATTATTGGCCTTAAATTATGTTGGCATAGGCCGCCCCCATTATTTTTTGCATTCTATAGCCAAATCTCTAGAAAAAGTTACTTCATACTATTTATATTCTCTCTATAACCCCCTATTTATGTATCTTTTTTGTTTCTCTTTCCCTTTCTCTCCTTTTACTTTTTTTTCTATCTCTTCCCTTTCTCTCTCACGATTTAGCAAAAATTAGTGGGATAAAAAGGCAAGGTTGATCTCGCGTCAGAGAAAATCAGAAGCAAAAACTAAGAGAGAAATTACGAAAATATAGAGTTCAACTTTGTTTTTCTTATCACACCTTTTTTGTTAGACTGAACGAGTGTGTATGGATGAAATTGATTGAAAACACTTAGACAAGGGCTATATACAAAATTTGAGCAAGATTACAAGTGATTTAGACTTGTTTCAGGTAAAAAATCAGACCTAAAAATCCAATTGCGGCCTGTGTATATCACATTGTATATCGTGTATATCACACACAAGTTTTGATGGAACATCTTTGTATATCGTGTATACAACACGAGGTCTTACGGACATCTGTGTATATCACATTGTATATCATGTATAACACAGATTTTCATGGATATATACAGATTTACATGAGATACCACCGACGTACATGGAGATTGTATACGGTAAAAATTGAGGATACCCGATTTTGTGGGTTCGAGGGTACGTCTCGATTTTAAGCTGGTATCGAAGCAAGTTGGGGCTCAAAGAATATGAAGACTAAGGGATTGAGATTAGGCTGGATCGACACCACAGTAACATAATCACGAGATCTCCGCAATCGACCATCAATCCCAGCGAGAATCCCGGAATCAGTAGAGCTATTAACGGTTAATCATATCAATCATGTATTCTACTTACGAAATTAGAGTCATACCTTATTTAAGATTCCTCTACTATATAAAGAGGAACCATGTTCATTTGTAAACACATTATCATTATCGCAATTATCATCATACACAAGTTCTTGATTACGTTGCTACTAAGAAATACAAACACTCTTCTATTTGCTTTTAACTCTTTACATTCATATTGTTCATATTGTTATTGTTGTTCTTACTATTCTTGGCACTTGTTCTCGAGTCTAATCCAGATCGAGGTCGATAAATCGCTATTACACGGGTATGGTCCATTTAAGTTGTTTAATTCATTTGTTTATTTAGCCATTTATCAATTATCATTGAATCAGATCGCATATCCTTATAATCACATTACAAGTTTAATTGTTACTCGTATTTCGAGGTAAATAGTTTGGCGCCCACCGTGGGGCTAAGGATAATAGTGATTGTTCAGTGTTAATTCTGATATAACACATTATTTTACGCTTGTTTCTTATCAAGAATTTTGTTTTCAGGATAAATCATGTCAAACTCACAAAACACATCTGCTCATGGTGACAACGGTCGCGTAGTCCACGAAGAGAACGAGAATATTACAGCTCCAGGAATCGAGGTGCCACAAACTTACCTCAGAGGAGCACCGCCTGCCAACCAGGTCGATGTCGGTTCGCATATTGCTTTAAATGCGAATTTAGGTGGGGACCCCGATGGAAGCGTACGTAGAGAGGGACGATCTGACGGTCGAGGTACTCAGGGAATAGGAGACGAAGGTGTTAGTCTCCAAGTTATATTTGAGATGCTACAAGCCCAACAGAACGTCATTGCCCAGTTGCAAAATCAACACGTGGCTCTGAATAGGGTCGAACAAGAAGCTAATCGCTGTACCGAGCCAGTTCCTGAAAGATCAGGCCATAATACTTTGACAACTGACCCAGCCATAGTGAGAATGATTGAGGAGCTTACTAAAAGAATAGAATCGAGAGAAAATAAAATCGAGGCCAACGACAAAAAAATGGAAACCTATAACTCTTGAGTTGATCAGATTCCGGGGGCACCACCGATCCCGAAGGGAGTGGACTCCAAAAAGTTTGTGCAAAAACCATTCCCTCCAAGTGCGGCTCCGAATCCCATACCAAAGAAGTTCAGGATGCCCGATATACCAAAGTACAATGGGACCTCGGACCCCAATCAGCATGTTACGTTCTAT
The DNA here is from genome assembly GCA_005239495.1 of Nicotiana undulata. Lineage (NCBI taxonomy): Eukaryota > Viridiplantae > Streptophyta > Magnoliopsida > Solanales > Solanaceae > Nicotiana > Nicotiana undulata. The sequence continues at coordinate 13,038 of MDKH01235381.1, forward strand.
ACATGTGATATTAAAGGAAATGATTTGGAAAACGATGAAATCGAGTCAGTATTGCTAAAGAAATTCGGGGAGACCCTGCTGAAGGGAGCTATGATTTGGTATCACAACTTACCGCCAAACATCTTAATCGATTCATTCGCCATGTTGGTAGAGTTTGTGTCTCGATTCCAAATGGAACGTATTGAGTTTCCACCGGTTACCAACGACAGGGATGTTCATGCTTTCACCCAGGGATTAAACGAGCAGAGTTCGATCGCATCACGCAAACTGAAGCAAGATTTGATATAATACCCGGGTATGACTAGGGCAGATGTTCACAACCGGTATCAATCAAAGATTAGAGTCGAGGATGACCAACTGGGAGCCCCCTCGGGTTCAGTGCATCCTAACTGATCGACAGGTAAAAACCAAAAGGATGTTGGTAGAGAATCGAGGCCGAATAAAGATCGGTATCAGTCGTATGTTTAAGACAGAAGGAATAACCATATGGGACGTAATTCCGCCCGTAACGATCTAAGGGTTAATCGAGGACAGAATTCTCGGGGACTCATGAGAAAAACTAGGTTAGACAAATATACAGATCCTGCAGAAGAACCCCGATTATCAAAGTACAGTTTCAGTATCGACGCCTCGGGTATCGTATTGACCATCAGAAAGATTAAAGACACTAGGTGGCCCAGACCTATACAAACTGATCCTTCTCAAAGGAACCCAAACTTGATGTGAAAATATCATGGCACACATGGCCATAGGATCGAAAAGTATAGACAGTTTAAAAAGGAGGTAGCTCGATTGTTTAACGAAGGTCACCTTCGAGAATTCCTCAGTAAAAGAGCCAAAAATCACTTCAGGGATAGAGACGCTAGTTTAAAGAACGAGCAAGAAGAACCTCAGCATGTTATCCACATGATCGTCGGTGGGGTAGACGTCCCAAAAACCTGTCTTCAAACGCACCAAAGTATCGATTACAAGGGAAAACAGACCAGAGATTACATGCTCGAAGGCACCTTACGTTCAATGACGAGGAGGCAGAAGGCTTCTCTCAGCCGCACAACGACGCCTTGGTAATTTCTATTTTGCTAAATAAAATTCAAGTAAAACGTGTTCTTGTGGATCCAGGTAGCTCGGCGAACATAATCAGGTTGAGGGTCGTAGAGCAGCTCGGCCTACTAGATCAAATTGTACCCACATCTTGAGTCCTAAACGTCTGCAACATGGCTAGTGATCGGCGCTCACCCACATGTAGTAGGAAGATGAGGGTCGGAGCAGCTTTTACCCGAAGGATCGGGATCGAATCCACAGGGAGTTAATAATATTGGAGTTGAGTTTCTAGGTGATCTAATAATGTTTCGTGCTCTTAATTGCACTCCTCATAATTTTTGGTATATTATACTACGATTTATACTAATGATAATTGCAATTGAACTACTATTATCTTTTTGGGTTGTTTTCTAATTGGATAAAGTCACTAGGGTTATGAATTTTACCTAGGCGAGTAAATAACGGATTCTAATATCTAAGGGAAAGATGTTATTTGGGAAATCATGATATAGCCAATGCTCCAAACATACCCACTCTATACCTCTCGGTAATTTGAGTGGCTATGCCCTAATTGCCTTTCTCAAGATCGATTGGGTGTCAAATTTTGCACAAGAAATATAGGTTCAAGTAGGGTTTTACTCTCTCGAGGTTTAACCCTTTAATTAGGACTATCAATTCTCATGATTTCATCCCAATTCCTTGTTGGGTTGATTTTCTGGACTCAAATCCTCTTTCTCAAGAAGGACCCAAGTCAATTGAACACCAATTAGTGTTTGCAACCACTAATTTTAACAAGAAAACCACAAATCAACCCAAATCTCCATCACCCATAAACATCTAAGCCCTAATTTAAAGAACCCATTAAATACCCACACTAGGGTAGCCACAACCCTAGCTAATGGGTTTAGCTACTCATAATCAGTAAAAAAAATCAAAGAAATAGATGAAGCAAAACCCATATAATTGAATTATAAAATACAATAGGAAGATTCAATGTTGAAATCTAGCTAAAATTGCTCAAAAAGATGAAAAGAAACTATTCACGAGCTGCCCACAATATCTGATACAAAGCTTAACATAACAAAATAACAAAAGAAGCTATTTATACTCAGCCGAAAATTTCGGACAAAAATGCCCTTGCGAGGTCACCGCGGACCGCGCAAAATGGATCGCGGCCGCGGTGAGGCTTTTTGGCTTCACAAACTTGGGCTCTGAACTTCTTGACCGTGGACCGCGTAAAATGGATCGCGGTCTGCGGTGGTCTTGGCCTTCAAAATCTCTTGACCACGAACCTCGTAAAATGGACTGCGGCCCTCGGTGATATTAGCCTTGGAACACCACTCTCTGAATCTCACCACCGCGGTCCGCGGAGAATGGACTGCGGTCCCCGATGATGTTTGCCTTGGGAATGAACTCTCTGAATCTCACCACCGCGGACCGCATAAAGTGGACCGCGGTCCGCGGTGGTCAATTTGACTTTGGCTTTTGGTTGTTCTTGGTACTTGTGCAAGTTTCACTCCTTTTTGAGCAGGTCTTTGACTATTTGTCGTCCATTTTGGCTAAACCCTGCAACAAGCACAACACGTAAGCCGTTGGGACTATTTTTTGTACATTTGCATCCAAAACTTAAGCAAGATAGAGAGTAAAACAAGGTGAAATCCCTAGTTATCAACTCCCCCAAACTTAAGCTTTTGCTTGTCCTCAAGCGAACAAAATAAGCCCCACCCCTTTTTGAGTAAGTCCAAGAAAATTCAATTGTCCTATGGTGACCTCTTCTAGCATCAATTGGGACCAACAATTGCCCTCAAAGCAAATGAATCATTAACAACATTTGACATTTTTAAAACCACGAATTTTAGTGCGACACAAGAGCATCAAGAGTTGACTCGACTCATCAATGAAACTCTTACTACCACTTGGTCATTGTGGAACCCAAACTCATACTCCTCAACTCTCCCTAAGCAAACCTCACTTTAAAATTGTAACACTCAGAATGAGGATAATGGAAATTCACTCATCTCTCTCAAAGAAAAGACTCAAGTCCGGCTCAAAGTACCATAGGCTTGCCCCTCATGTGAGTCACCACTAATATAAGCTTCATTCAACTCAAGATCATATAGGACTTTTGTGGGTACATGATGAAGGCTTTTGGTTTAAGGTAGGAAATATTTGGTCAAATTGAGTTCTATCTTCCCTTAAGCACTTCATTTGTTTCACATTTTCTTGACTTCTTGAATCAATTAGCTCTTTCTGAGGGGTTGGAGAGACATACTGTCACACCTTTTTGTTCATTTCAATCATTTTTCTCCTTTCTAAGCATTCCACACCTTTAATCTCTTTTCTTTCATTGATTCCCTTTATTTCTTCTACTTTGTTCATTCTTTTTAGCTTTTTGATTTTTTTTCTTTTATTTTTCATTGCCTTTCCTTTTCTTCCTTTTTGTACCTTCTTTTTCACTTTGTTGCCTTCTTCGTCTCTCTCCCAAACTTATGCTTTTGCCTTGTGCTAAGGAAAGATTGGGTGCCAAGAAAGGGTTAAAATGGGTCAAGGCTTGTATCATGGTTTTTGAAAGAAAAAGGTCTAAGGTTAAAAAGGGTTGACTAGGGAATTTGTCACTGGTAGGCTATGGAAATGTTCAAGTCACTATTCGGATCAAGGAGAGCCTATAATCACCTCTCAAGTCAAACTACACTTAGGACTTTGCCTAGACAAACATTCAGGGCAAGTTCTAGACTAATGGCACGGGACTTGGACTTGCATTTCAAACTCTCACCACTCAAGCTATGGGATTGCTAAAGAAACAGAGTCGGGGGCCCACAATGACCTTATTTATGCTTTGAGCAACACAATGGTCCCGAAAAACCACTTGATGATTATCGACCAACACAAGAGTGTCAAGATCACAACTTTCACCATCCTAAACACAACGATTTATTTTTTACCATAGGATCAAAGGCAAATGTGCTAGGCCCAAGTGACGCTTTGCTTGAGGCACCTCTACTCACTAGCTATTATTTACAAAAAAACAAAAAAAAAAAGAAAAACAGACTCAAACCCTTAAGAAGGTTGTCACACCATCCATCCTTGGGAAGAGCCACCTGGTTCACACAAATTCCACCTTTGGAAAGAACCGTGGCATTAAGAAAACCAAAGGCTTATTGCACGCGAAAAATTCAAGACAAGAAGCTACGAAAGTAAAATAAGAAGTTATAAAAAGGAAAAATGCAGAAAGTAAAATGCGTAAAATAGAATGAATATGTAAAAGAGGGGATTTAATCGAATATACATAAGAGGGATGAATATATACATTGGAAAGTAACTTTATATACAGACCAAAAAGTGCAAAAATATGAAAGGTACTAAAATAGTAAAGTTATTTACATACCAAAATCAAAAGAAAGCATAATAAAGATAGTATCTAATTTATACATTCATCCAAATCAAATCAAAATAGGGTCATTACCCCAACTGAAAGCTAGCATTGTCCTCAATGCTAACTATCAAAATAAGCTCAACAAAAAGTAAGGAGAAAGAGAGTAAAGAGAAACTCCCTATGGGCCCTCCGTCTGTGTGGGATCCTCAGTGTGGGTCCTGGGGTCTGTGGACTGTGTGGGGACCTGTGAATGGTCCTAGATCTCCTCTGTGTCCTGGTCCTATACTGGGGGGTCTGCCAACTCTATCACAATACCATCTGTACGTGGCAACACTCTCCTCTTCTTTGCTGGCCTCTCTACCTCCGGCTCTAGCTCAGTCTGGGCAGCAGGGTCCTGAAGCAGCAAATCCAATGGAAGGTGGTCCTCCTTTAGCTTATCTACTTCCTTCCTCAACTCCTTCACTGACTCCTTGGATGCACGGGTCTTCTTTAGCCTCTTGGTCTCCTTTGCAAGATCCTTTAATGCCTTCCCGTGGGAACCAACAACTTCGAATCAACTTCTGGTGGTCAAGGATTTTCTTCTGGTTGGCCAGAAGTTCCTTGAGAGTATCCTCAACAGACTGGGGAACCTGTGGTGGGGGAGGTGCATCTTGGGTTGCCACAAAAGTAGAAAGTACAAACAACTTAGAAGTAGCTGCCTGCATCTAGTTGTTGATACTGGCAAGGGACTGGCTCAGTCTGTGGGTAGCCAGAGGATATGCTCGTGATGTAGGAATGCCTGGGGCTGCTGAATTGGAGGGACCTGGAGCAATGTCTGGGATGGCGGACTCAGGCTGAGAAGATTCCACTATAACCACTGGCTCTTCAGACTGGCCAGTGAAAGCAATGGATTTACCTTTGAAATTCTTGCACTTTGGGTTGTCATCACTCTGAAGGCTATACCAAGAGAACGGAGCTTTGGGCTTCAACTTCACATCAAACTTCCTCTTTTCTACTCTTTGATCTTCAAAGTACATGGTTAGGAAGTTTGGGAAGGGGTAGGCTCTATCATTTTCATTCACCTCCCGGGTAATAACACTCGACCTAACATTCCCGACATTGATCGGGTATCCAGCCATGATAGAAGCAATCAACACTGCCCGCCTGAGAGGAAGAGAATTTTCATGGAAGGTGGGATCAAGTCTGCTACACACGAACGTTTCCCAACCTTCTGCCTCAAAATTCAGTGTTCTCCGTAGAATCACCTTCCCTGCTTGTAACCAGTCAGGGGTTTCACTTGGGATGTCCAAGTGCTCCGCTAGCCATGTACGGGCCTCATCTCCCGCATTCAATTTCTCCAGGTATTCTGTCTCATCCTCATCATCAAACTACAAATATGTGTTTAATGCAGCCCCATCAAAGGGCACAGTCAGATTCCTCACCATGGTTGCCTTGGATTCCTTTTTTAGATAGGCCAAATTTGTGTAGAATTCCTTGACAAGGTGTTCGTTGGCATCCGACAAATAGCAAGTTAAGTAGTCCCAACCCTTTCTCTCCCTGAACTGTCTTCGCACATTGGGTTTGAGTGGCAAAAGATCCTTGGTGATGAACCTGCGCTCCGGTATCACTTTTCTTTCAGACCACCATTCCTGGAATTTGTGAAAGGCCGGCTCACTCACGAATCTATCTTACCACACCTCAGGTTTCCTTGTTCTTTCAACTCCCCTAACTTGGGGTTCACCCTCTGTTTGGGGTTCATCTTCTGCTTCTTCATCCCCGGTGTGCTCATCTGATAGTGAAGCTGTGGGTGAGGTGGAGTCTTCGTGATCACTCCCTGCAGCTGAGCCTTCAGACGATCCAGAATGGGCTGATGCTTGGGCTGGGGGAGAGTCTGAGGGCTCATTGGTCAACCGGAACCTCTCCGGATATTCTGGCATGTACTCTGGTATTGACTATGAGGAGACCTCTCCAGAGGGTGCATACTCACTCCCCGAATGGGAAGCAGCTCTATCCAATGCCCGGAGTGTTTTTCGGGTGGCTTTCATAGCTTCCCAGGATTTGGGAGTAAGTATTATCATTCCCTTGCCTCTTCCCGGGAAGACTCTCCCCTACCACTTGGTTTTCGACCACCTCCTCTTGATTGGACCATAATCTGCAAGTCGAATTCATTTAAAGCTTGTTAGTATCCAACAGTGCATAGATTGGAGAACAGAGGAAGAATCAGATATAGAGAACTGAGTTGCAGAAGTTGTGACCGCGGACCGCGGTCTGCGGTGAGGTGGGTTCAGAATACCCAACTTTCTGAAGATGGTCACCGCGGACCGCGTAAGAGCGACCGCGGTCCGCACTCAGGCATCGCGGACCGCACAAAGACGACTGCGGTCCGCGGAAATGGTGTTCAGACTACCCACTTCTCTGAAGTTAAGCACCGCGAACCGCACAAAAATGACCATGGTCCGCACCGGGCCACCGCGGACCACACAAAAAGGCACCGCCGTCCGCGGTCATCAGATGAGACTTGATAGTTAAAGCACTGCGGTCTGCGTAAAAGCATTGCGGACCGCACTAATTCCAAAAACCTAGGGTTCCAATTTTTACAGTTAATTCAATTTCAAATGCACATGTTGTTGAAACCCTAAGTGTTTAATCAGTGAAATTAACTACAATGGGTCTAAATTGAGCATTATGAACAAATCCTACCCATGGTTAGTGGATTAAAGAAGAAAAAGGGAGAAAAGAAGAAGAAAATCTACCAAATAAACAAGAAAATAATAAAATTAAGAAGTTATGAAATCAAAATTGTACTTACTAGATGTGGGATGAAGATGAGATGAATACAATGAGCACTTGAACTTAACATGGTGATGCACAATTAAAATTATAGTGTAGAGAGTCAAAGAGCGTAAAGTGTAAAATAAAGCCCTGAGACCCTATTTATAGAGTTGGTCTTGGGTCCCACTGTACCTACCCATCACGGACCGTGTAAAAATGACCGCGGCCGCGGTCCTTCAGCTTACTGGGCAAATGGGCAATTGGCCACCGCGGTCAGCGTAAAATTAACCGCGGCCGTAGTGGTCCATCGCGATCCGCATAAAATGGAACCACGGCCGCGGTGGCAACTTCAGAGAAGGGATTTGGATGAGACAGCACCCCGGACCGCACAATATTGACCACGGTCCGCGTTGGCAAACTTCAGAGAGGCAATTTCAGAAGGATCAGCTCCGCGGACTACACAAAACCGACCGCGGTCCGCACTGCTAACTTCATAGAGCAGTATTTTTCACACTTAGCCATGTGCCCTACATCAAAATAATCCTACAACATCCCAAAACCAGTTAGTCCAAAAATGAGTCTTATACTACCAAGAAAATCAAAGAAAAACAAAAATAAAGACACATGGGTTGCCTCCCAAGAAGCGCCTGATTTAACTTCGTGCCACGACGCATGTTACCATGTTCACTTTAGATGGAGAAGTGCCACCACATGGATGTCATCAATTTTGCCCAGGTAGTGCTTGACCCTGTGCCCATTAACTCTGAAAATCTCCCCACTTTTATTCTTTAGATCAAGTGCACCAAACAGAGTCACAAACACAACTTCAAAATGTCCACTCCATTTTGACTTAAGCTTTCTCGGAAATAGACGTAACCGAGAGTTGAACAAGAGAACCAAATCACCCACTTTGAACTCCTTGCCACGAGCATATTTATCATGAATGTAACGACCTGACTGGTCATTTTGAGAGTTAGCGCCCCGATCCCCTGATAACTAAGTCTCCCATGTCTTATTAGGTTAATGGAACGAGTCGGAGCGTTGAGTGATGAAAATTGGAGTGTTTTTGGACATATAGTCCTTTAAGGTGAGATTTAACCTTAGAAATTGGGCCGGAGCGGGAGCTGTGTGAAGACGGATCCAGAATGGAAATCTGTCGACTCCGTTAGCTCCGTTGAGTGATTTCGGGGTTGGGTGTGTGTTCGGAATGTGTTTTTGAGGCCAGACGTAGATTTAGGCTTGAATTGGCGAAAGTTAGAATTCCGGCAATTTCGGCCGATAAGTGAGATTTTGATATCGGACTCGGAATGGAATTCCAAAAGAGACAACAGGTCCGGAATGTCATTTATGACTTGTGTGCAAAATTTGAGGTCATTCGGACGAGTTTAGACGTGGTTCGGCGTCGGGGGTGAATTCTTGAAAATCCCTATGATCCTTAGGCTTGAATCTATGCATTTTTGGGTATTTTGATGTTATGGGACGTGTTTTCAAGGCTCGACTAAGTTGGAATGAGGTATTGGGGTCAGTTGGTGGTTTTGGTAGAGGTCCCGGGGGCCTAGGAGTTGTTCCGGATGCTTAACGGAAGAATTTTGGACTTGGTAAATTGCTGAACCAGGCTCCTTCTGGTGTTTCCGCACCTGCGATGGAAATTCCACAGGTGCGAGCTCACAAGAGCGGCCCCTAGCCGCAGGTGCGAGGTTGGTCCAGGCCTTCCCAATCTCCGCAGGTGCGATTGGGTTTCCGCAGGCGCGGAGCCGCACCAACGACAAAAGGCCCGCAGACGCGACCTCTGTCCAGCTTAAGTGAATCCCGCACCTGCGATTAGGTTTCCGCAGGCGCGGAGCCGCACCAGCGACAAAAGACCCGCAGGCGCAACCTCTGTCCTTCTTAAGTGAAACCCGCACCTGCGATACCTTTTTCGCAGGTGCGGTACCGCAGGTGCGGTTGAAAGGACCGCTGGTGCGAAAATTGCTATGTGTTTATTCTAAATCCGAGGGTTTGAGATTGATAAGTCTAAAATCGTTTGAGATCTCGAAAATTGGCGATTTTCAGTGGGTTTTGAAGAGAAGGATCATAGGTAACGGTTTTTAATCCTAATTCCTTGTTAGACCATTAATCCCCATTATTTTCCTTAGCTTAATTAGCAAAAAT
>MDKH01148267.1:0-11470 GCA_005239495.1 Nicotiana undulata
TCCCGTGTAGAGTGTTCTGTTTTTGGACTTAAAGAATAACTGGGCGATTTCCTTCATCGCGATTGCAAGAAGAGGGCTGCGATCACGGAGAGCCTGATCCTAATTCACTGCGATCGCGGAAGAGAGTCGCGATCGCGAAGCATAGCTTAGCTGACCTTATGCGATCGCAGGAAGAGGTTTGCGATCGCGGAACACTGGGGCGTCTCACAATGCGATCGCGGGTCGAAGGGATGCGATCGCGGAAGGGACCTGGACAGAACTCTGCGATTGCAGAGCAAGGGCTGCGATCGCAGAGAAGAAAAAACCAGACACCAGAAACCAGTCCAAAACACCAGATTTTTTTATTCTTTAACACCCCGTTAGCTACCCGAAACTCACCCGAGCCCTCGGGGCTCAAAACCAAAACTACACACAGCTCCCAAAACATCCTACGGACTTATTCAAGCTTTCAAATCTCCAAATATCATCAAAAACAAGGAATTAAACCTTAAAACTCATAGAATTTCCTCAAAACTTCATAAAGCTTAATTTTTCCAATTTTGATCCGTAACGCGTCATTTCAAGTCCGTTTCACACCAAATTTCACAGATAAGTCACATAACATATAATAAACCTGTTTCGAGCTTCGAAACCATAATACGGGCCCGGTAACACGGTTTTCACATAATAATTCATTTTCAAAATCCTTTATTATTTTCAGAAAACAATTTTATTTAAAAAATCATTTCTCGGGTTGGGGACCTCGGAATTCGCTTCCGGGCATACGCCCAAGTCCCATATTTTCCTACGGACCCTCTGGAATCATCACATCATGGGTTCGGGTCCGTTTACCAAAAATGTTGACCAAAGTCAACTTTATTCAATTATTCAATTCAAAGTTCCATTTTTATCAAATTTTCACATAGAAGCTTCCCGGCTACATGCCTGGGATGCACACGCATATCGAGGTAAGATTAACGGAGGCTTTCGGGACTTCGAAATATAGATTTAGCTAGAATTACTTAGGATGACCTTTTGGGTCATCACACATAATCTTAGGCTCTGTTTCAACTTAGCTAAACATAAACACCACTTAGAAATATTTGACCTTTTCATCACTTACCATCGAGGACCAGGTTCATTAGGTTATAAACATCACTATTCAAAGTGTAAGCACAACCTTTTTCCCTTTTGGCATCATCGAAAAGTAGAGAATAACTCGTTCTCATTATCTTTAATAAGTAAAGTAGGCAAACCTATAGATCTGGTAACCGGATTTGAAAAATTACTCATGGACACTGGGGCTACTTCAAATGCAATCATGGATTAATCATTATATATCAATCTAAGGATATTGATCATCAAAGAAATATAAACAAACAATTAGAGAAAAAGATAATGAATTTCATTGATGACTGATAAAATTGTACCACAAAGCATACGAAGAAATAAAAATATTGGAATCATGAGCAAAAGCAACAAAAAACATCCCGAGCTGGGTCACTGGTTGATCTACACTAGGCTAGGAGGCTTAAGGCTCGGAAGGACCAGGTGCTTGGTTTTTGTCTTGGAGTAATTTTAGCATATGCTGAAGAATGCCATCATTATTCTCCTTTTCTTTTGCCAGATCAATTCTGAAAGCATTTCTCCAAGTCTCCACCTCTTCCAACCTCTTTTTCAGCCTATAAATTTCAGCATCCTTAGCCCCACTTTCTTGCACCAAGGCTCGCACTTTGCTATTCACTGGTACCTTCTTGGATGAACCAGGTTCTTTAGGAGTGGTTTGGACTTCATAGTCAGTCAGAGTATTTCCCCCAAAATGGTTCTTGCTTGTACCAACCTCCCATTTCTTCATAGGCACCTTGAAATGTGCGAGTACAACCGTGAGGATAAAGTCATAGGGTATGGCATGAGTTTTGGTTCAATTTAGAACCCTATTATAAAACCATGCCAATTAATTTACCTTCCACTGTCCAAACATTCCATGAGGACCAAGTCCATGAATGTGGCAATATGCCCCCTTTCCTGCCTTGGCAGCACACATTTGTTGACAAATTCGAACAACACTTTGTGGGGTGGCTTCATCTCACTTTTGTTGACAGCCTTCGGCTCAAGTTCCTCTTTATTGTCACTGAATTTTTTAGTAATGGAAAGGGTAGTAGGGAGATTATCTAGTCTTGGCCACTTAAGCTTCTTATAGTTAGTGTACCCTTCAGCAGGTACACCCAAGATCTCTCCCATCTCCTTTGCATCAAAAGTGACCTTCACTCATTTCACCACACTGGTGACCCTTCCATCTTTTATCTCACAATTGGCCATAAACTCTACAATTTCACTTTTGGCCGACCTACCATCCATCTGAAGGACCATGTCCTTCCACTTGCAATTGTAACTTTTCCAAAAGCAGCACCATTCCTTCCTTCTTCCAAGTCCCTGAGGAGTCTACCTTTCAAGATAGTCCTCTTGCCAAATTTGACCATCTTGTCTCTCTCAGCATCAGAATCATCTTCTTCTTCCTCTCCACTCCATTCTTCTTCCTCCACAATTTTCACTTTTCTTAATTTCACAACGGACCTGGTTCCTTTAGCCAAAGTGGATGGTTTAGCAGACTCTGACTTTGAAACAGACTTCTTAGTGGAAGTCGTGGCTTTCTTGGCTTTAAGAGTCACAACCTCCACTTCTTCTATTTCATCTTCATCTCGAAGGACCAAGTCCATCTCATCAATGTTAACAACCTCAACAAGCTCATCTATCTTCTACTTTCCCTTAGCAACTGCTTTTCTTCTACTTTCTTCTAAGGCTTTCTCTAGTTCTACCTCATTCTGCTTTTTCTGGCTCTTCCTTTTGTGGGAGGAATTTCAACAGTGATAGAAGGGGCAGCCTTCCGTTTCTTGTTTGACCTAGCAGTGCCAGGGGTTTTAGCCTTTGAACTTCCTTTCTTCTTCGGATTATAACTCTCAGTCACTCTTTTCAGTAGATCTGCGAGGGTTTCCTGTTCAGATGGAACAAGTTCTTATACATTTTTCCCAAGTTGAACCAGCCCTTCAGCAGCTTCGCCTGACCCATTTTCCCATGTTTTCCTCACACTCTCCTATATTCCAGCAGATTCCTCTGCCCAAACTATCATTGCACCTGTTTCTTTTGTTAGACTAACAGGAGTGGGTGAAGAATCAACCACTCTTTTCCCTTTCCCCTCATAGTCCTCCGAGCACCCTCACTTTTCTTTTCTTTTCCTTTTTTATTTTTACCACCAACCCCTACAGACTCTGTAGTTTCAACACTTGCCATAGATCCTACCAGTACAAACCTATTTTTCAAATTTGTAGCAACTTCAGGAAAAAAATTCAGGAGTAAGTTTAGGGCCATATTGTCACGACCCGAATTTCCCGCCGTCGGGACCGTGATGGAGCCTAACATTGAACCGCTAGGCAAGCCAACGTTACCGGTTATTCTAACTTGTTTCTTTATTTTTAACAATTAATAGGTGATATACAAGATCAGCATAAATAAAAGTGCGGAAGAAATAGAATCTAACAACTTAATTACATACAAATACGAAATCCATAATAACAACTCCCAGAATTTGGTGTCACAATTTCACAGACTGTCTATGAATACTACAAATAGAGGTCTGAACAAACAAAGTACTACTACCTCAGAAATGCGAAAAGACAGGAATAAAGTAAGATAGAAGGTGACGCCAAGGCCTGCGGACGCCTGCAGGACTACCTCAGTGTCGCCTGATGGACTGAAGGAAGCCACCTAGATCAGTATCCACTGGGTCCTGTACCGGGATCTGCACAACAAAAATTGTGCAGGTGTAGTATCAGTACAACCGACCCCATGTACTGAGTAAGTGCCGATCCTAACCTCGGCGAAGTAGTGACGAGGCCAGGACACGACAAATAATATCACATGTGCAGTTTAATAATATGTAAAAGAAATAACGGCGGAAAATAAACAGTTAAGTACAAAAATAGAGGAAAACATGCTGGGGAAAAAGGGGGTGGCAATTACTGAAATAATGGAACCAGGCAACGGTTTGAATATCGAAGTAACAACAGGAATTAACAACACAGAACAACAAGTAAATAAAAATGGCACGACATGTCCCCTCGTGCTAAAATATCACCAACACGGCACAGAATGTCCCCTCGTACTAAAATATCACCAACACAGCACAGAATGTCCCCTCGTGCTAAATAATCATAAACACGGCACGGAATGTCCCCTCGTGCTAAATAACATAAACATGGCACGGAATTTTCCCTCGTGCTAAATAACATAAACATGGCACGGAATGTCCTCTCGTGCTAAATAACATAAACATGGCACGGAATGTCCTCTCGTGCTAAATAACATAAACATGGCACAGAATGTCCCCTCGTGCTAAATAACATAAACATGGCACGGAATGTCCCCTCGTGCTAAAACATCAGGAACAACCGTTTGGCAAGGAAAAATCAACAAAAAGAAACCATAAACGCAAAGGAACAATCAACAGGAATAATTCCGTCCCAGCAAGGGACACAACTATAACCAATCCTACGGAAGTGTATAATATAAAAAAATATCTCTCAACCGATCAAATACTCAACAGTATTCACAACCAAGAATTTCCCTCAAATGAATAACTGCCAAATTGATATTAAATTCATAACAAAATAAACCTCAATGAAAATCACATAATTACTCATATTCGATTCATGGGCATGCTTGAGCACAACATATAGGTACTCGTCACCTCACCTATACATTGAACATGGAATAAACACGTAGCAAACTCAACACCTATTCTCTCAAGCTAAGGTTAGGCCAAACACTTACCTCGACTTCCACGATAAAAAATCAAGCCTCAAGCACCATTTTTCCTTTCGAACTCGACTCCAAATCAATCGTATCTAGACATAATTGACTCAATAACATCAACAAATGCTAAACAATTCAAGTCCAATGCTTAATTATAGACTTTCTAACATTCTTCCCAAAAATCCGAAAATCGATCCCGGGCCCGCTTGGTCCAAAATGAGGTTCGGACCAAAACCCGTTCACCCATTCACCCACGAGCTCGAATATATAATTTGTTTTGAAATCCGACCCCAAAACGAGGTCAAATTCCCAATTGAAAAGCCCTAACGCTACCCAAATCCCCAATTTTATACCATTAAAACCCTAGGATTCTTGAAGATAGTTAATGAAAAACATTAGAAAGTTGAAGGAAATTAGTTAATGAACACTTACCTACGATTTGGGAAGAAAATCTCTTGAGAAAATCTCCCTAGGTCTTCTATTTTTGTGAAAAAGTTAAAGAAGAAACGTCTGAAGTTCGGTTTTTAAAAACTTCACTGCTCGACTCTCGCACCTGCGGTGCTTGAGTCGCACATGCGATCTCATAAGTGCGGGAAATTGATCGCACCTGCGGAACAAGGACGGGCCCACAAGGGGGGCCGCACCTGCGGAACGTTATCCGCTCCTGCAGAACCGCTTCTGCGGAGAAGGGTCCACATATGCGAGAGGGACCGCACTTGCGGACACAGGAGGGCGCCTGTGATCTCGCACCTGCGGCCCTAGGCTCACAGGTGCGGGCACACCAGAACTGGTGCACCAACAGTGATTTTCCAAGTTCAACCACCCCGAAACCTACCCGAAACTCACCCAAGCCCTCGGGGCTCAAAACCAAATATGCACACAACCTCAAAAACATCCTACAGACTTATTAGTGCGATCAAATCGCCAAAATAACATCATAAACAACGAATTAATCCCCAAAATCAATGAAATTTCTCAAAACTTCTAAAACTTCCAAACATTTATGGTCTGAATCACGTCAAATGACTCCCGTTTCTTACTAAACTTTACATATATGACATAAATAATATATCGAACCTGTACCGGGCTCCGGAACCAAGATATGGACCCGATACCACAGATTTCACATATAATTACTCTTTCAAAAATCTCTAATATTATTAGAAAACAATTTCTTTTAAAAATTTATTTCTCGGACTAGGGACCTCGGAATTCGATTCTAGGCATACGCCCAAGTCCCATATTTTCCTACGGACCATCCGGGACTGTCAAATCACTGGTCCAGGTTCGTTTACCAAAAATGTTGACCAAAGTCAACTTTTTTCAAATTTCAACACAAAACTATTATTTTTATCATTTTTTCACATACCGGCTTCCCGGCTGCACGCTTGGGATACACACGCAAATTGAGGTGAGGCAGAAGGAGATTATCATGACCTCGGAACACAAACTTAGCTAAGGATACACGGGATGACCTTTTGATTCATCACACATATGATACCTGTTCAGTGTCAGAAGAAACTGTTTTCCCTCCTCAGTAGCAAACTTAAATGAATCTTCAGATTTCTAGGCTTCCTAGACCTGTCTAGACTTTAATTATTTATCTAATTTCTTAGATAATTTTATCCCAGGCATAGTCTTGCGAGCAAGAGTTTTAAACTTTCCTTTTTTAGACAGAGGTGTAGTCAAAGGTGTGATAGATGGTGTGGGTGTGGTTTCTTTTGGTAGAGATGAAGGATTTTCAGAGATGTTTGCCATTTGTGAGTTTGAGAGATTTAGGTAATGAGTTTGTATGAGAGTAGACGAGAAGTTTGAGAGAATATTAATGGCTTGAAGGTTTAGAAGTGAAGAAACATATAACTCCTAATCAATATAAAGTGGTGGAATTCAATTGAGTAACGACAACTTTGCAGAAGTCTAATCAAACTGTAAGTCACTTTGAAAAGACGTTGAAGACTATCCCTAGAATCTAGGCACTTAATGCAGTTAGTTGCAATAAAATGAAGTAATCATTTAAGTATTTTTTTTTCTTTATTAGTTGAGCAAGTTTTTAAAAATAAAAGTATTACAAATTCTATTTAAATTTAATTTTTGAATAAATTATCGACTTAACAAATTTTGCTTTAACAAGTTTAAAAATTTACTAACAAAATTCTGTTTTAACATATTAAAAAGTATATATAAACAAATTTAAATATTTTTCTGGTTTATAGGAACAATGATGTTGTTTACAAATAAAAAACAATCAAAAGAAAGAATTATAACTAAACTAAATTAATACAAATAATTAAAATGAGCTATAAGTACCGAAAAAATTTAATACTAGAGAAAATAAAAATTTTCATATTGAAACATTCAACTTAAACTTAAAAGTTATTGATCAATCCAAAAATACAAACATACAAACATAATCAATAATTATAAAAAATAAGAGTGAGAGTGCTGCAACGAATAATCGAACCGTGGATCTGCGAGAGCTTTTGAACCCACTTGGCCATTACACCAAAGGTTTGTTATGTCAGGTGGGTTCATTAATTAAATAATATCTGCATTCATTTTGTTTTAGATGATAATTACATGTATAAATAATATATTTTTCCGACAAAGCGAGTTCATTTGAACCCTTTTTGATACAAGTGGGACCGCCCCTGGACATAAGAGTATACTATTGAAAGTATGAGACTGAGCAAAATATAACCTAATTATGTACAGAATTTACAGATTTTCTAACAAAAAAGTTTTCAATTTTTTTTAATTTTTTTTATTGTGAATTTTGAACTGGTCCTTTTAGGTGTTCTTAATCATCCCTAATTCTAACATTTTCCTTTCAAAGTGATCTCTACTTAGAGCTTTTATAAAGATGTCAACTATTTGCTTGTTAGTAGCACAAAATTTCACAGTGATCATAACCCTTTTCATAGTTGTCCCTAAAAAAATGATGTCTAACATCTATGTGCTTAGTTCTCTTGTGATGAACCGGGTTCTTGGTCATGCTTTTGAACTATTGTTATCACAAAAGATGGGGATACAACTAACATCAATTCTAAGTGCTATTCACTGTTGTTTGATCCACAACAATTGAGCACAACATTAAGCAGCAACAACATACTCAGCTTCAACAGTATATAAGACCATATAATTTTGCTCTTTCGTGGCCCAAGACATAAGACATGAGCCAAGAAAGTGTGCCATACCTGAAGTGCTCTTTCTATGCACAAGAAAACCTGCATAATCAGCATCAACATATCCCAATAGATTGTAATTACTACCTTTTGGATACCAAAGACAAAGGTCAGTAGTGCCTTTTAGGTATCTCAAAATCCTCTTGACAACAGTCAAGTGAGACTCCTTTGGATTCGCTTGAAATCATGCACAAAGGCCTACACCGAAAATAATGTCAGGTTTGCTAGCAGTGAGATACAGCAATGAGCCAATCATTCCCCTATATAACTTTTGATCAACAGATGAACCAGATTCATCTCTATCCAACTTTGTAGTTGTTGCAATAAGAGTGTCAATTTCTTTGGAATCTTCCATTTTAAACCTTTTAAGCAACTCTTTTACATACTTCTGTTGATGGATCATAGTTCTATTTGAATTTTATTTAATTTGTAAGCCTAAAAAGAAATTAAGCTCACCCATCATGCTTATTTCAAATTCACCCCCCATTAATTTAGCTAATTCTTTACTTAACTTATCAGTGGTTGCTCCAAAGATTATATCATCAACATATATCTAAACTACCAAGAGATCTTTACCTTTTTCTTTCACGACAATGTATTCTTTCTTTCAACTACTCCATTTTGTTGTGGAGTCCTAGGAGCAGAGAAATTATGATCTATGCCATGCTCAACACAAAATTCAACAAATTTAACATTTTCAAATTCAGTGCCATTATCATACCTAATTGATGCAAGTTGATTACCTAATTATTTGAGTTTTTATAACAAAAGAAGTAAAAATGTCAAATGCTTCATATTTAGATGTTAAAAACAAAGTCCAAGTAAACCTAGAGTAAACATCGACAAGCACTATCACATATCTTTTACCACCCCTGCTTAATGTTCTTATTGGACCACTGAGATCCATATGAACCGGTTCCATCGTCCTGGTGGTGCTTACCATTTTCTTGCATTTAAAAGAGGATCTTATCTGCTTCCCCTCTTGCACAAGCCTCACAAACTTTATCTTCCTTGAACTTGATGTTAGGCAACCTTATCGCCAGGTCCTTGGAGACTAATTTATTGAGTTGACTCAGACTGACATGTCCAAGTCTCTTGAGCCAAAGGAGGGGATCATTATCCAACACACTTAAGCAAGTGAGTTCATTTTTTAAAGTGTGGAAAGATCTGCAATATATATTGTTCACTCTTTTTCCCTTCAAAATAATATTGTTTGTGGTAAGATTAATCACAAAGCATTTGGTAGACATGCAACCATGTTACCCCTATCACACAATTTTGATACACTTATTAGATTGTACTTTAGGCCATCTATCAAGTAGACATTCTCAATAGAGTGAGAATCAGTCTTACCTACCTTTCCAACCCCAATTATCTCACCTTCCTTCCCACTTCCAAAGGAGACATTACCTCCTTTGAGGTACTAAAGTGAAAGGAACTAGTTCTTGCTTCTTGTCATATGCTTTGAGCAGCCACTATCCATGTACCATATTTGGCTGCTCCCCTTCACTTGGAACTGCAAAAGAAACTCAGGGGTTAGTCTTAGGAACCCAAACTAGTTTGGGTCCCTTTCTATAGGCAAAAGGATGAATCAAATTCTTTTTAGCCCAACTTGGTAGCCTATTCTTCCCTTGAGCAAATTCTTTGTTCTTTTGACTTGCCTTCTCTTTTGCAGTGCATTCACTTTTATTGTGACCTATTTTACCACAGTGAGTGCAAATATTGTTCTTAGTAAGTGTGAGGTACTTTCTTTTGGGATCCCATTTAGGTGGTAGATCCCTAGAGCCAAGTCCTCTTCTGTTGATACTATGATGCTCCTGTTGCCATGAAAGTGCATCAGAGGACCTGTTGCATTTACAAGTTCTTTCCAGCTCATGCTTGAACTTGCTTAGATCCTCCTTCAAAATTCTTACCTGTTCATCCTTCTTATACAACTCATCTTTTAGTTTACCTACATTTTCTTCTAGAGTGAGTTGTGTGCAATCAACTGTCTTCTTACCTGTTCCTAATTTCAATTTTAGATTTTTAGAACTAAGTTCTAGAACATTTGACTCAAGTGTATGAACCTGGATCTTCAAAGCAGCATTTTCAATTATAGTTTCACTAACCCTAAGTTCCAGGTTTTTGCACTTTGCTTTCAAAATCACACATTCCTTAGACAATTGTTCCTTCATCATGTGAGCTTTCATCTGAGCTTTCTCCCCAAGTAGCGACCATAGCCTTGGTTGATCCTTTGTTCTTCTTGGGTTGAACATGTTCCTTCTTCCCATTCCTTCGTTCAGCTCTTTCCTTCTTCCATTCAATTTCTCATTGGGGGCAGTTCTTGATGTGGTGATCAGTCTTCCCACACTTGTAGCATCCTTCATTGGTTTTCTATTTCAGGAACCTTTGGCTTGATGTAGCTTCCACTTCTAGAAGGACCCTTTTCTCTTCTAGGTACTTCTTGAAGTCCTTTGTGATCATAGTCATTTCATCATCTCCTAGATCAGAACCTTCAGTGATTCTGAGTGCCAGACTCTTTTCCTTCTTAGGTACATCCATCTTCATGGTTTGCCTCCTAAGTTCATAAGTAGTGAGATTTCCAATCAGCTTATCCAATTTAAGAGTGGCAATGTTCTTTGATTCCTGAATGGAAGTGATTTTTCTCACCCAAGTAACTGGAAGAACCCTTATCAAAATCTTCTCAACATTGTCTTCTTCAAAAATAATCCTTCCAAGAGACTTCAGCTCATTTGTCAATGTAGTGAACCTTGTATACATCTCTTTGATGGTTTCCGCTTCCTCATGGTAAAGTTCTCATATTGAGAATATAGTAGAGTTCCTCTGGACCTCTTCACTTGAGGTGTTCCTTCATGGGCCACTTGCAGAGTGTCCCAAATTTCTTAGCAGTTGTACAACTTTGGATTCTACTGTACTTGTTTGGACCAAGTCCACAAATAAGCCATTTCTTAGCTTTAGCATTCTTCTCCCATTTCCTCAAGTCCTCAGCTGTGCAGTCACCTCTTGTCTTTGACACATCTACTCCTTCAGCATTTTTCTTCAGTGTAGCCAGTGGTGCGTCAGTGACAATGTCCCACAACTCATAGTCTTCTCCTATGATGTGATCTCTCATCCCGTTTTTTCATCCAGAGTAGTACTGGTTGTTAAAGAGTGGTGGCCTAGAAGTGGATTGCCCTTCCTAGTTTCTAGGTGGTGCACTAATCTTGATCTTCTCCTAAGGTTTTAGCCTCTTCAAGGAAAACCCGCTCTGATACCAGATTTGTATGGTGTCCAATTTTTCGCGTGCACTGATTATACCTAGTTCTTCTACGTGTTCCTTAACCTACTATTGCTGAAATAGTAAATACAAAACGTAAAGAACACAAGTATTTTTACGTGGAAAACACGCGCCTCAAAAGGTGAAAAAACCACGACCTACTACTCGGTAGGATTTTCCAAAACACTCCACTAAATCACTGAGCCAAAACAGCATTTACAAAACACTTTGTAAACCTAAGGAT
>ML280939.1:0-19623 GCA_005239495.1 Nicotiana undulata
AGACTTATCACAATATTCAAGTATAAGAAGGAATTTTAACCACCTTCGTTTAGCTCAACAGCTTATTATCTCATCTATTCTTGGCTTTTTATCAATTATATCAGGAGTAACACAATTACTCAATTGATGGAGTTCATAATTCTTATCTGAATATTATGTACATTTAATTCGCAGCTATCATAGCTCAATTTCATCAAATATCAGTAATAACTCGTACAAAACATCAGATAATATCAAACAAACAGTTAGAACATGCTCGTGGGTCCTACGGCTACCCAACATACAGTATAGATGCCACGTACGGACTCTCGTCACGTGGTGCGTACGTAGCCCCCTCAACAAGCACAATTAGCAACAAAGAGCCTAGGGGACATTTTCCCCTAACAAAGTTTGGAAAGGAGACTCACCTTGCTCCGAAGATTCATCACCGGCCTCCAAGCCTCTATGACGACTCCAATGGATGCACGACATCCNNGTAAAATCAAGTTTTATCAATTCTAGGTTTCATTGCAATTTCCCCACATTTTTTCCAATTTCTCATATCCAATCTATGTAAAAAATCTTGTATTTAACTTGGAAATAAGTAGAAACAACAAACCTTTGATGCTTGATGAAATCCCCCTTGAAATGCTCTCCAAAATCATCCAAGCCAAATGAAAGAAATGAAAGAAATGGCCAAAATTCGAGTTTAAAGAATCTGCCCCTGCTTCATCGAGTTGTACCTTGCACTTGTGCTGCACAGGTTGTACATCCTATTAAAATTCCCTTGTTGAACACCTTCTGTTAAGACACCCATAACTTCTTGTAGAAATATCCAAATAACAAACGGTTTGAGGATTTAGAAACTAGACTCGAAGATCTTTAATTTGATAGGTTGTACACCATATAACTCTTTATATATCCCGAGATATGAGCTTCTAAAGTCGGCCCTGTTCATCTGAAAATTCTAGTGAAACTGCTCGACCAGCCACATTCAACCAATCATACATTTCAGTACAAATGTCCAAATGAGGCATGGTTTAACATTCTGAAAACTAGATTGTATGGTCTACATTTTTTTCATGTTTTGCACATCTTCAGATTCATTATAGATTCCGATATATAAGCTTCCAAAGTAGGCTCCTCGCGCACTAATTGCTGTCCAAAATCTGCAGAAATTTTCTGCAATTTCCTTCTTTCTTTTGTCCGAAATCAGTTTCGTTAACCTTCCGAAATCCACCCGAGGCCCTCGGGACCTTAACCAATTATACCAACATGTCCCAAAACATGATACGAACTCGCTCGAGGCCTCAAATCACATCAAACAACGCCGAAATCTCGAATCGCACTAAAATTCAAACTTTATGAACTTTGAATTTTAAACTTCTACATCCGATGCCGAAACCTATCAAATCACGTCCGATTGACCCCAAATTTTGCACACAAGTCATATTCGACATTACGGACCTGCTCCATCTTTCGGTATTGGAATCCGACTCTGATATCAAAAAGTCAAACTCTCGGTCAAACTTCTCAAAAACCTTCAAATTTCTATCTTTAGCCAAATGACGTCAAAATGACCTCCGGGCATCCGAATTCACTTCCGATCGCTCTCCCAAATCCAGAATCACCATACGGACCTGCTGGAACTTTCGAATCCTTATTCCGAGGTCGTTTACTTAAAATTCAATCCCAAAACCAAATTGAATCAACTTAAGAACTTAAGAAATTCTAGAATTCACTTCAATGCGCCGAACCGGTCTATACTATTCGGAATGACTTCAAATTTTGCAGACAAGTTATAACTGACATAACGAAACTATTCCCGGTCTCGAAATTTCATTCGGGCCTCGGGAACATAAAATCACATTTCAAGCCAAATTTCAAATTCTTTAAAAATCCTCAAATCTTCATTAACTCCAATTTTCTCATTTTGATCCGGAACCCGCCAAATCAAGTTCGCTTCTTACCAAATTTCACAGATAACTTAAATAACACATATTGAACCTGTTCCGGGCTCCAGAATCATAATACGGGCCCGGCCGCACAGGTTTTACATCAAGGTTCATTTTTCATAAGCCTTTAATATTTTCATAAAACAATTTCCTTTAAAAATTCATTTCTCGGACTTGGGTACTCGGTATTCGATTCCGGGCATACGGCCAAGTCCCATATTTTCCTACGGACCTTTCGGGACCGTCGGATCACGGATCCGGGTCCGTTCACCAAAAATGTTGACCAAAGTCAACTTTATTCAACTAATTATCATAAATTCAACTCTTTATCAAGTTTCCACATAAAGGCTTCCCGGCTACGCGCCAGAGCTACGCACGCACATCGAGGTGAGATTGACGGAGGCTTTCAGGGCCTCGGAACACAGTCATAATTAAATTTACATAAGATGCCCTTTTGGGTCATCACAGTTTACTCAAAATTCCAGTCTTACTCAATTTCCTCAACTTAAGGCTTCTGAAATGAGAATTTTCCTTTCAATTTAACCCCGAACCCCCTAAATTTCAACTCTGACAATACCCACAAGTCACAATACCCGAAATGAAGCTATTCATGACTCCCAACTACTGAACGACGCGCTGGATCTCAAAACGTCCGGTCGGGTCGTTACAATTACAATTCCTTAAATTCGCGATGTACAACAAGAACTTCGCGTCGCATAAGATTGAATAGAAATGAAACAAAGTCATAAGACTCAAAGGAATCAAATCGCACGATGAGGAATCAAAAAGGGAAGTGCTCCTAACAGCCCCGTAGCCTCTCGAAGATAAGTACAGACGACTCCATACCGATCTGCAAGACTCTACTAGACTTTCTCATGACTCGTGGGACCTAAGTGAACCTAGTACTCTGATACCATGTTGTCACGACCCAAAATCTATTAAAGGTCATGATGGCGCCGGACACCACTGTCAGGAAAGACAACACTAGACAATTAACTTAATTCTCATTTTATTATTTTTTAAATCATGAATTTCCTTCAATTTAACTAGTAAAGATTAATTTTACAGAATAATAATGATTTTCAAATTCAATACTGAATATTCCCTAATCATCCCAGAACCCGATGTCACAAGTACATAAGCATTTATTAGGAAGTAAAATAAAATAAAATAACTATCTGGAGTACAAAAATTTTGGCAGAAAAGAAAAATACAAGTACTCTGAAGGAGACTCTACTGGTTGCGGATCGTCTCATAAGATGCAACTCACCTAAGTCTCCGCATGCGTACACGCCTCTACTCTTACAAGGCCGCTAATCATAAATGTACATGCAAAAAAATGTGCAGCAAGCATAGTATGAGTACGTAAATCAGCGCGTACCCAGTAAGTATCCTGCCTAACCCCGAAGAAGTAGTGACGAGGGGTCGACTTCGACACTTACTAAGGGCCAACAATATGATAATATGAAATTCGAACCAAGCATGATATACAACAATAAGACTCAAACAAGAAATAACTGAACAAGTCTTCACCATATTTAAGAGCCTAAACTACTTCCTTCTTTTAAAACATATAACCACACAACAATGGATTTATACCAATTGTAAAAAGGGATTTCTAGTTGTGTTATCACACAGAAATACCACCGAGGATGCTCGGCCCGATCTAACATAAATGTAAACTGTGCACTGTCGAGGACGAACGACGCGAACCATAGATACACGTATTACCCCGGGCGTGCATCATACATGCGACGCGGTCAATTATAAATTTAAGGAATTACCTCTCTTGCGGATCATACATGCGACGCGGTCAAATATAAATATAAGGAATTACCCCGCTCGCGTATCATACTTGCGACACGATTACACATAGATTTCTTAAGTTATTATACGATACTTTCATTTTTTTCAAAATGTGAAAATTTCAATGAAAACTTTTAAGATCCCAGTTTTTCCTCAATTTCAACTCCTTTCAAAATATTTAATAAGCATACTCAATCCCGCAACTTCTCAAGGCAAACAATAAACATAAATCAATACAATATCAACAAGGCATGATGTAAGTCTAAAACTACCCGGACATGGGCATAGCTAGTAGCTACGTACGGACTCTCGTCACCTCGTGCATACGTAGGCCCCCCACAAATAAAAGCACATAATAATTTAGTTCACCTATGGGGTTAATTCCCTCTTACAAGGTTAGAAAGGAGACTTACCTCGCTCCGAAGTCCCATAATCGGCTCCCAAGCCCTTCAAACAACTCAAATTGATGCTCGATGCTCCAAAACTAGTCAAATATTGAGAAATTATATTAATATATACTGTAATACCCATTATAATCCTATTTACAACAATTTCCAACTCCATTCAAAAAGTCGATAAAAAATCACCCGCGGGCCCACGTCCCCGAATTTGAAAGTTCTCAAAGATAAACTTCACCCATAACCCCACAAACACAAATATATAACTTATTTCAAATTCGATGCCGAAATTCGTGGACAAAATCCAAAAGTACCAATTTCTAAGTGTTTCTTCAAAATCCTAATTTTCTACAAATTTTCATGTTTACATCCATATATAATCCTTGTATTTGGCTCATAGCTAGGAGAAATCACTTACCTATTGATAATGATGGAACCCCTTCTCAAAATGCTCTAAACAATCGCCTAAGACCAAGTGGGAAATGATGGAAATGGGCTAAGTATCGGAATAAAAAGGTCTTGGCTCCAGTCGCAGATGTCGCATTTGTGACACCTGGCTCGCAAATGCGATGGTCACATTTGCGACTAATGCCTCGCAAATACGAAGCCAAGTTGTCCTTGCCATGGCCGCATTTTGCGACCAGGATCATCGCAAATGCGATAAATACTTCGCAAATATGATCTTTCCCTCAGCAACCCCATGTTCGCAAATGTGAAACTTACCCTCGCAAATGTGATGGTCACATTTGCGACCAATACAACGCAAATGCGATCATACCAGAACCAGCTATCCAATGTTTACACCAAACACTCTAAATCTACTCCAAAGCTCACCCGAGCACCCGGGGCTCCAAACCAAACACCCACACAAGTCCAAAAACATAACACAAACTTGATCGGGGCCTAACATCACATCAAAATCATGAATCACACTTAAATTCAAGCTTAATGAACTTTAGAACTTCAAACTTCTACATTCGATGCCAAAACCCATCAAATCATGTCCGTTTGACCTTAAAATTTGCACACAAGTCACATTCGATATTACGGACCTACTCCAACTCTCAAAATTAGGATCCGACCCCAATAACAAAGGGTCCACTCCCGGTCAAACTTCTAAAAAGTCTTCAAATTTCTAACTTCCGCCAAACGACCCCGAAATAACATACGAACCTCCAAATCCAATTTTGGACGTGCTCCCAATACCAGAATCACCATACGGAGCTATTCCCAGACTCGGAATTCCAATCGGACATCGATAACCTTGAAATGCACTTCAACCCAAATTCATAAAATTCTTTCAAAATGCCAACCTTCCACAATAGGCGCCGAAACGCTTCCGGGACATCCAAAACCCGATTCGAACATATTCCCAAGTCTATAATCATTATACGAACCTATTTGAACCTTCAATTCCTGATTCTAAGGTTGTTTACTCTAAATTTACCCTTGGCCAGATTCTTCCAACTTTAAGCTTCCGAAATGAGAACTCTCTTTCCAAACCCACTTCGAACTTCATAAATTTCGATTCCGACCACGCTTACAAGTCATAATACCTGGAGTGAAGCTTCTTATGGACTCAAACCGCCGAACGACACGCGAGATCTCAAAATGACCGATTTGGTTATTACATTCTAAATCTTAGAAGCTCATGGTTTGTACAACTAGTCCTTTGGGGAGTGTATCATATTCGGTTAAATATTACATAAATTGGATTATTTTTATTTGGCTTACCTAGCGGGTGAGGCTAGGTGCCATCACAACTAGTTAGATTTTGGGTCGTGACAAGTTGGTATTAGAGCTCTAGGTTTATAGGTTCTACAAGTCATGATCAAATGTCAAGTAGAGTCTTGCGGATCAGTATGATGACGTCCATACTTATCTTCGAGAGGCTACATGAAATTTAAGTATAATTTCCCATCTTTCTTTCCTTATCGTGCGTAATTGATTCAGCTTGAAACATAACTCTTTGAAACCACGCCTTTGTGTCTTGTGATTCCAGGGATGAGGTGGGATATGTGATTTATTTGTTTTGGTGATGGGCCAGTCTGTAGGACTTGAGGATAGGGTTAGACCACAGCTTAAGCTCGGTTGTTTCGTTTGTGAGGACTTGTGCGATTGGACTTATGCATCTGGTAGTGTCCCTATGAGTGGAATTTGTACCTCGATGAGTATTTGAATTGACTATGTAATGATTTTATCTGATTGAGGGATGTGTTCAGATGGCTTGAATGTGATTAAAAAATAGGCTATTGGGTGCTTGGTGTCTTTCTTGATTTGACGTATAGTCTTGAGTATGAATGTGTTGAAGGATCTTTCATGTTGAATTATGGAACAAATTAAATTCTCATGCCTTGTTAATGTGTTTGGACTAAGAAAGATTAAGTGATTGCGTAGTAATTATGGCTGCGAAAGGGTATAACAAGATGCCAATTTGAGACTAAGCAGGTGGGTTATCTCTTGTGGAGTAATCTACGTAGGTGTGTTCCTTATAATGTTGAGTTGAGAGTTTTTTTTCTACCAACGGGGTGTGTGTTGAGATTAGAATTTCAATTTGGTTAAGAAAGTTGACTTGCGGTCAAGAGAATGAATGCGATCTTAGCGGATGATTGAGGTATTATATCATTTGTGTCACATGAGCTCATGAACGATTAAGTTGAATTTCGGCGCGGTATTATGGCAGTAATAGAGTATGGGTATCTTTGAGTTACCGAATGTTTTATTCTATGTATTTGAACCAAGTGGGGAGCCTGCTATTGACGATTTGATTTCATGGTTGTGTGTTAAATTCTAGTTTTGGTTTGAGGCATACTTGTGAATCGATATAGGACTTGTAGAGGGTGAGATGGAGGATGACTCGAGAAAGGAAATTCCTGGATACGGGTTATATTTCACTTTATGAGTATATGAAAAACATGTAATGAAGTAAGTTGCTATTGTGAAGGATGCAATGCACATGGAGTATGAAATTGACCGATTGCGTTAAGGTGGAATGTACTTCTTTGGGTATTGTTGTGCTGATGGGGCACAAGTGATTTGGCAATTGAGATTTGAGAAAAGTGGATGACTTTTGAAACGTTTCCAATGGATTCAAGATGTATATGTAGCAATTGAGAATTTTTCGGATTTGTATATGGCTAAGACCTGAGGCTTGTATTTGATGGTGTCGGGACTTGCGGTAATTCTGTATCACTATGGGTTCTACCCTTTAGTATCATAAAGGTAAAAAATAACAATTTTAAAATTCACATAAGGTCTCTTCAGAGCGGGTGTCTCGGTTGTGGTACTTATGGGATGCTTAAGAAGGAGTACAACAGGTGATGGGCCTTCGGGCGGTGTGTTTATATGCTAGGATCTCTTGTGGTGAGCTTTGGGTAAGTTTCTATCTAAACTTGGTTGAGGCACTAGTTTTCTAAATTAATTGTGATAACGATGCGCTATGGGTGTGCATATGTGTAGGGCTTGAGCCCATGTGCGAGCACCAAGGAATTTATTCATGCTCAGGGAAATGCTAAGCCTATAATATGCCTAGAGTTGACTTTACGGTTAAAGTTATAATTTTTTCTCATAATCGTATCATTGTTGTGAACTATTTGAGCTATACTTGAGGTTATGAAGAGGTTAGCTTTCTCAATAAATTTGGTAATTAAACTTTCTATGTTAACTTGCACACATTGCACATGTCTACACTTTACAATGTAATTTATACTAGTCAGGGAGTATGGGAATCTAATTTCATTCATCACATACGTGTATACTTGTTTAACTGATCATGTATGATATGTTCATACTGGAGGCATTTGACTATGCCGAGCGGATTATGTTATCGGCACGTGAGTTGTCCGTGCATCGTGTGGAATTTATGTTTTCTTGATCATTATCTGATTACTTGTTTCTTTCCTCTTCATGCTATGATATAGCCTGATCAGGGCAACTGAGAAAATTGTGTACATGTACACACATATATTCTTCTCACGGAATTTGATGAGCTGGTATTAAATAATGTTCTGTGTCAGTTTTAAAAAAAGCAAGATTACACCAGAATAACTAGAATAGTTATGTTTGGTGATATAAGGTCATTGGACCTAGAATGGATACTATAAGGTCTTATTACAGTGTGTTGGAAGAATAATTTGGAATTCGGCTTAAACAATTGGCTATGGTCCTTGTTGAACGAGGGAAAGCTCTGTGACCAGTTGATCTGGTTAGTGGTTGTGAGTTCATGTATGTTTCTTTAATTATCGATAGTGTACGAAGGTTTTGGAACAAGGTTCTGTGGAATGTGGGGTTTAATTCTAGTACTTAGTTGGTTTGGAGTAGTTACTGTGATCGGGAATGGTGTTGCGGGCATGCGAGTTGTGTAGTACGCTATGTGATTATATATGTGATTATGGTTATGGCTTGATACAACTTGTTCAGACTTATACAGTGTAGTTGTGAGATTCGTGTCTTGTAAGAAATTCTGGATGTTGGAAGTTTGGGTTCTAAGTTTTACGGACTAAGGTTAAAGTAATGATCTTCAATTATTTTGTGTTTCCAGGCCTATATAGAATAGGGTGGCATGGGATAACCCTTGGGTATGTGCGTGGAAAGGTGGAATAGTGATTTGAATTCTTGGAAACAACTCTTGGCAAGTTCGAGGATGAACATATGTTTAAGTAGGGAAGAATGTAACGACTCGACCGATCGTTTTGAGTATTTACGCTCCTTTCAACTAGTTGAAGTCTTGAATAGCTTCATATGATGTATTATGACCATTGTATATTGTCGGATTTTGTTTTCAGGTGTTTAGGGATTAGTCCGGATGAATGCAATTCATATTGGAAGCTTAAATGTAAAGGGTTTACTAGAGTTTTACTTTTGTGCAAAAGACTTTGGAATGGAGTTTTGATGGTTCCAATAGCTCCTTTTTGTGATTTCGCACTTAGGAGTGTTTCTGGATATTGATTTTGAAGTTCGTAGTTGAATTTGGTGAAAGTAAGAAAATTAAGGTTTGGAAGTTTTACCAGAAGTGGACATTTATGATATCGAGTCCAGATTGTGATTCCAGAAGTTTCAGTAGCTTCGTTATGTCATTTATGACTTCTACGAAAAATTTGAGTTCATTCTGGATTGATTTGTTATGTTTCGGCGCGAGATTTTGAAGTTGAAAGATTTAATGTTCACTAAGTTTGAATTGAGGCGGGATTTGTCATGTCAAAGTTGTTATATGTGATTTGTGGCCTCGAGTTGGTTCGTAATATGTTTTGGGACTTATTGGTATGTTCGGACGAGGTCCCGAGGGGCTCAAGTGAGTCTCGGGGTGGTTTTAGACCATTTCTAGGCCATTCTTTATTGCTGGTTTTTGGCTACAGAGGTGTGCATCGCGAACAACAAACAACAGTTTGGGGCCTTGTGAATCGCGATCGCGGAAGCTTTTTTCGCGATCCCGTAGAACAAAATCTCTACTGCACTGACCCGACTTTGGAAGCTTATATCTTGCAATCTATAAGAAATTTGGAAATGATCTAAAAATAGAAGTTGTAGCCCCTGATGTCTAGTTTTGCAGAAAGCCAAACCATTTGTCATTTGGAGCTTTATACAAAATGTTATGACCATTATACTAGAGGCTATTTGGAAGAGTTGGCGAGTTTGTTCTTTGCGATCGTCATTGGTTTTCCGCGATCGGGAAGGGAAAATTTTGGGTTGGAAACTTTTTGGGCTTCACGATCGCGAAGAGTAAATCATTAGACAGAAGCAATATTTTGAGCTTTCGGCCATTTTAACATATTTGGAGCTATGGAGCTCGGATTGATGTGATGTTTTACGTATTTTCACCATATGGATTAGGGTAAGTGATTCTTAATTAGCTTTGGTCAAATTAAATGAATATATTGTTGTTTTCATCGTTAAATTAGTGTTATGGGTTGAAAATGGTAGAAAATTTCATAGACTTTAATTGAGGATTTGAAGTTCGAGTTGGGGTCAAATTTGAGTAATTTTGGTATGGTTGGAGTCGTGGTTGAATGAGGGTCCAGATTTTGTAATTTTTATCGGGCTCCGATACGTGGACCCCACAGTTGACTTTTTGAGCAGAGTTGGGAACTTTTATAAATTGTTAAAATGCAAGCATTGAAGTATATTTTGATTAATTTGCACGTTGTTTGGATAGTTTCGAATCGTTTAGCTTGGAATTGAGGAGATAGGATGGCGTTCGGAGAATGATACGTGTGGAATGGAATTTTCGGAGTTTTGTTAGCTTGCTCGGCAGCGGATTCGACTTGTTTGAGGTAAGTGTTTCGCCTGACTTTGTTGAAGAATTTTTCCTACTAATTGCCATTGTTTGTTACATGCGGGGTGATACATATATGAGGTGACGAGCATATATACATGTTCTAGGATTAATCATGCTCGGTGGTAAATTATACAATTCATTGTGCCTTGTAGAATATGTGACACCCTTGTTTCATGTCTTGTTTGACTTCTAGATTTCTATGAATATGACATTATATGCTAGAAACCCTGATTCGACTTACTATAATTTGATTAAAAATCTGACGGACTTTTGTGAAAATTACTGACGTGCTAAATCCGGTCGTTATTATACTTAATAATAAATACGACTCTACGACCGTTATTCTTGAGATTTTGAATTCTATACATGAGTTGAAGATCATTTTTGAGACTTGTTGAAATACTATAATAATAAAGTACTTGAAGTTTATTGAATTGTTATTTTCTTGAAAGTCGTGATTGATGTGCAAATTGGAACATCCATTTAAGCACTCTCCTTGATGTTCTTTATGCTTCCTACCTTGCTTGTTAATGATATACAGGTGCTTGGTAAGGAAGAGTGTAAAGCACGAACGGTGATTCCGCGCCATTTCATATATATTATCATGTGATGGAGAGTGTAAAGCACGATGGGTGATGCCGTGCCATTTCGTATATATTATCATGTGAGGAAAAGTATAAAGCACGAAGGGTGATACCGTGCCATTCATATACATTATTATGCGCGAAGGATAATACATTGTCATTTCATTTACATTATCATGCGATGATGAGAGTAAAACACGAAGGGTGATGTCTTGCCACTATATTTATATTATCATATGTTCGTGGCATGAAGGGTGTTTCTGTGCAGGAGAGAACAAGAGACATACATTATATTGTGATATCTTTTTGTTGTGCATACATTCATGCCTTTATCTTGAGCAGTTATTGTGCACCTATGTTTTCTATGTGACTTGTTGTGATGACCCGATAGGTCATCTTACATTTTAGAACATAATTCCACGCTTTGAAGACTTAAATATCTCATTTTAGCCTTCCTCTATTTGCGTGCACAGTCCGAGTGTTTTTTTGGAAAGCTTTTATGTTAATAATTGGGAAAATATGAAATTTTTGCCTTAAAATCTATTTGAGTTGACTTCGGTCAACGTTTTGAGCAAACAAATCCAAATTCATATTTTGATGGTCCTGTTGGGTCCATATCGTGATTTGGGAATTGGGCGTATGCCCGGAATCAAATTTGGAAATCCCAAGCCCGAGTTATCACACTTTGTTGAAATTTGAAAGTTGAAGGCTTAATGACTTTGAAATGTTTGACCAATGTTTGACTTTTTGAATATCGGGTCCGTATTTTAGTTCTAGAACCCGGTATAGGTCCAATACTATATTTCTGACCTGTCTGTCAGATTTGGTGAGAAATGGAGTTGGTTTGACGTGATTCGGACGTCCGGTTGTGAAATTAGAAGTTCATGAGTTTTCGTGAAAATTTCCTTTAAATTTATAGTAAATGCATAAATCTAGGTGATATTTTGGCGATTTGATAGCGCAAGCAAGTTCGTATGATATTTTTAGATTTGTGTGCATATTTTGTTTAGAGCCCCGAGGGCTCGGGTGAGTTTCGGATAGACTACAGAGTGAAACGTGGACTTAGGAGCGTGCTGGTGTGTTCACATTTGGTGCAGGCCTCAGACCTCGCAATTGCGAGGTCAGGCTTCACATTTACAACCTCTGATGGGTTTGCATTTGCGAAGAGTAGCTAAAGCACCTCAAGTTCATATTCGCTAATAAAGCTTCACATTTGCATAGTGGGTCTGGGGTACAATGATGGCAATTGAGATCAAAGGGTCGCATTTGCGGAAGGTCAAAGTTCGCATTTGCGAACAAATCATCGCAAATGCGAGGACAACAGGAATGGAAGGGACTTCACATTTGCGATTGTTTTCTCGAATTTGCGGACTAGGTTGCAAATGCGTCATTTGCAACTGACCAAATAGCTGAGATATAGGATTTTTGTTTATTCTCTCTCAAACTTAGAAACCCTAGAGGCAATTTTTCAAAGAACTCTTCTTCCCCAAATCATTGGTAAGTGATTCTAAATTAGTTTCTTTCAATCTTTCACTTCATTTCCTAAGATTTCAACCTAAAATCTTGTGTTTTCATGGTGAAAATTGGGGGTTGGGTAGAATAGGGATTTATGTGAAATGGGGATTTAGACCTCAAATTGAGGTCGGATTCCAAAATAAATTACACAACCGTGCTAGGGGGTGAATGGGTAATCGGGTTTTGGTCTGAATTTCGGGGGGGGGGGGTGACTTTTCTTGACTTTTTCGATAATGACCTAAATTGAATCCTTTGAAATCGCGGGTAGTTCCTAAGGCTTAATTTGAATCGTTTAGTTGGTAATTTACTAGATTTTATTGGTTCAAAGGCTTGTTTGAAAGGCAAAGCTGTGATTGAGCTTTGAGTGGACCTTTGGAGCGAGGTAAGTGTCGTGGTTAACCTTTACTTGAGGGATTAAGACTTGTTTTTCTATTTGCTACATGTTTAGAAATTGGGTACAACGTATATGTGAGGTGACGAGTACTTATGCGTTGTTGTCGGGTTAAAGCATGCGGGTGCGACTTGTTCCTTGAAATTATTGCTTACTTTGATCATGTTATCCATGCTTAGACTAGTTATTTATCAAATTTATCGTTCTTACAATATTTATAGGCCTTTGTGATAACTGAGTATTGATTTCAAAGTTGAGATTGGTATTGTGGAACCATTGTTGAAGTGAGACTTGTTCTTGTTGATCTTATCTCCCTGTTATTACTTGTTCATTGTTATGTGGTAAGGGAGAGTGTTAAATCACGAAGGGTGATGTTGTGCATATTGTGGGTGTTAATTCACGAAGGGAGATGACGTACTATATTGTGAGTGTTAATGTACAAAGGGGGATGTCGTTCCATATTGTGAGTGTTGTTAATGCACAAAGGGTGATATCGTTCCATGTTATGAGAGTTAACACTTCAAGAAAAAGCCTTATTTATGACCAACTTTTAGGGTTGAGTTAATAATTCTATCGCAAAACATATATTTATCGGGACGAGATTATATTGCGGTCCTTAATGCTATATTTTATTGCGAAGGTAGTAAATCTGGTCCCTAAAGAAAGTAGTAACAGGTCCCAAATTATAATTGAGGGGCATTGAGCGTGAGAGTGTGCCGCCAAATCTAATACCAAAATATTAAAAAACTATTGTTTCCTTAAAAATAAGGAACCAAAACTGATATATTGAAATAAAAAGTTTTAAAAAGTAAAGAGACTCTATATTCTCAAAACACAAGTCGTGCAGCTCTGCCCTAGTTTCCCCCAACCTCTGCACTGTCACCTTTATCTGTGTATTCTCGAAATATAAGTTGTGAATTTGGTTGTGTGTGAATTTGGCTAAGTTTCCATCTCGCTCGTTTGAGAATCCGTGGTATGCCCCCTCTTTCAAGTTGCTCTTTTTTCCTGATTGCTTTGCTTATTCGAGTTCTTCGATCTTCTTCTTCTTCTCTAACATATAAAATTTGGTAAGGTTTCATATTTTGGTATTTTGTTTCTTTTGCAAAATCAGTGAAAAGATTATTGGGTTCGGATTCCTAATTTGATAATTTAATTTTCTGAATTTTATTTAAAATTGTGCTTCAGTATTCTCTGCGGCAGATTTTAATTGCCTTCTTTTGCGTCGTTTATGTGTGTTTCTGCCTTCCCCACTTAACTAATCCCTGTAAGTAGTAGTCTGGTTTGTGTACTACAAAAGAGTTTATTGGATAAGGAAAGGTTTATTGGATAACTAATCCCTATAATTTGGTTGTTTGTTTATATGTGGAAGAAGTGAAGAATAGAAGACAGAGGGATTAATGTATGGAGAACAAAACCTCAATTTATCTGCCCAGCAGGTCCGCACCTGAGGCCAATTCCCCGAACCCGCGCTACCGCACCTGCGCAATCCTCTTAACTCACCAGCTTCCGAACCTGCGGGTTCGCAAGTGCGGCCAAGCCTGCGCACCTGCACTCCATGCCCAACTTCCCAAACTCCGCATCTGCGATACTTCTTCCGTGCCTCCGACCCTCGCATCTGTGGCTCCCCATCCACAGGTGCGGAAAAACACCAGAAGTTCAAAAACCAGAAAATCTGCAACTCTTCAACTCCAAAATCAAATCCGTTAACCACCCGAAACACACCCGAGGCCCTTGGGACCTCAACCAATAATACCAACGAGTCACATATCAGTATACGAACTAAGTCGAGCCTTCAGAACACTCAGAACGACATCAAAGCACCAAATCAACCTCAGATTCAAGCCAAAGAACTTCTAACTTCTAATTTCCGCAAACGACGTCAAAACCTACAAAACCTCGTCCGAATAACCTCAAATTTTGCATACACGTCCCAAATGACACTACGAACCTACTCCAACTTCCGAAATTCCATTCCGAATCTGATATCAAATTTTCCACTGCCGACCAAAAATCACCAAATTTCTAATTTCGCCAATTCAAACCTAATTCTACCACGGACCTCCAAATTACATTCCGGACACGCTCCTAAGCCCAAAATTACCTAACAAAGCTATCTGAACGATAAAAATCCAATTCCGAGATAAATGACTCAATAGTCAAATCATGGTCAAACCTTTCAGATTTAAATCTTCTAGTTGCGAATCAGTCTTCCATATTAATCTTGAAAAACCTGGAAAAAAAAATCGACGATTCACGTAAGTTACAGCACATCTCACAAAGATACTCATGCCCTCAAATAACCGAGCGAAGTGTAAAATGCTCAAAAAAATTGGTCGGGTCGTTACATCCTCCCCCACTTAAACATGCGTTCGTCCTCGAACGTGCCCAGAGTTTTTCCAGAAGCCATTAAATCGCCGAATAACCTTACCACGCACATACCCGGGGGTGAGGCCACGTCACCCTATTCCATATAGGTCTCATAACACAGCATAACAAAACTTTCTTTATCCAGCCTAGCCTAAGCCTTAGAATGCAAATTTCCATATCCGAAATTTTCTATAAGATCAGAATCTTGTATCTACACACTGTATAAGTATGAACAAGCTGTATCCAACCATACCCATAACTCAAGATGAAATCACATGATATCCCACATAACTCAAACACTCGTAGCGATAATTTATAATCACAGTGGCTGCTCAGAACAATCCGATTCCGGTAATAAACCTATTATCAAGTAGAGACCCGTTACTACACTTTCATATACTGCCAATGATGAAAGAAACACGCAGAAACCCATAACCATTCGTCGGATCAACAAAATGTGGAACTCCCTCTCCTCTGATAGAAACTATAGAAAAATTTCTAAGCCGATTAACGTCAATATACTCCCAAATACACCGCAACCAGATCCGATAGCACCCATTCTAGGTTCGACGACCTCATCACGTCCAGTACAACCACTCTAGCGACATGACGCATCGATACAGCTTAAAGCCACAACCCGTGCAGTTTGTGCACTAATAAGCGACATTCCAAATGTACTCAAACATGGAAACTTACATCAAACAAGAGAACTGTCTCGCAAGACCAACGGGTATCACCACAACGCAATTCTAAAAACTCCTCACACACTTCAGAACCAAAACAGACGAATCCAACACACAAGGATCATATCTCAACATAACTTCGTTGCAATGAGCGACCCCATCCAAGCGCTGGTCCATATTATAAACCTCACTCCGCTTTGCTCAAAATCCATAACCACGCGAAATTCGACGCCAAGTACTCAAAGTGCATTTCCATAACCATGGAGAATAAGGCGATATAATGCCACTCGATACCCGAAAGAACCTAACGAATATGCGGCAATCATGCAATACCCAATTACTCATCTCACTAAAATTACGCTATAAGACCACAATATAACCACACCATGTGTGCCTAAAACCAACGGATCACAACTCCTCATAGAATGGAAGAGTAACTCATAAATCATTTTAGAACACAAATAAGCCCAACAATAACTGAATGGCACGTCTCTCAACAATAGCACCACGGAGCCAACCAATCCGACTCGGCGCAAAACACCTCTCCCAATTGGGCCTACTAGTGAACCCCAAATCAATCTGGCCATCCACAATAGACAAATAAACCTCCGAAGGTCCAAAATGACTGAATCACAACCCATATTATCCTCTGACTAACTTTGGCTATGCCTCCACAACCCACAACTAAGAAATCATCTACTTATTAAAGTTCTCAATCTCCAAATTCATAGAGCACACAAATCACCATATCTGATCTTAACTCCGCCGCCTTAATGTATAATACTTCTCCAATACATGATCATACCACGAGAAATACCCCTATAATTCATATGTGTTACAAGGAAAAATTTGAATATCTGAAGCCGACCAACTAGGAGAGTGCCGCCACTCCAATGAAGTATCCATAAATCAAAACACGGTGCCCCTTATGAAACTTACACCTTCATCAAGCCATATCTAGAGGTAATATCATCTATCTAGTCATCTGGGATCGTCCATGCTGCCTAAGCATTCCGAACCTTCCTTTCAATACCGCATCGTGACCTTGCACCTGCAAATCTCAATGCTACACCACACATCACACCAGTTATGCCACCATGTGAAAGATACGACAAATCTCAAAATCCACCTTGAGTCGCAAACAACTACATACTCAATCAGCTAAGACTTTCCATTTGATTTCATTCCGGAGAAAATTGCAATACACCACATGCCCCACACTCCAGTAGGAAATATACATTTCAAACCATGGCAGAGACCATCAAGAACCCTTTGAAATCCATTGCACTTAAGTAAACCATCAGGATTGAATCCCTCTAACTAAACCAAACTACACAGGTCGCCAAAACCCAAGAGCATTGCCACGAATCACACGTAGAATCATTACCACATCATAAGCACCCAAAGAACCGATCTTACTCATTATCATGCCGATCCAACCTACTACTAAGTTGTCATATTTATCCAAGTTCCTTTTGAATTACCTTTGAATTGATTCTTCTCTATGCCGTAATACCAAAATCCTCAACCAAAAC
Organism: Nicotiana undulata; assembly: GCA_005239495.1. Classification (NCBI taxonomy): domain Eukaryota; kingdom Viridiplantae; phylum Streptophyta; class Magnoliopsida; order Solanales; family Solanaceae; genus Nicotiana; species Nicotiana undulata. Next base: position 17,488 of record ML280939.1, read on the forward strand.
TTACCATGCGAGACCCTAGCACAAACCATACTGCCCTAAGGATCATAAGCAGTTGAATGTTCTCTTAAGCACCCCAAAAGTACCACAACTCAAATACTTATTCTGAAGAGACTTCCTATGAATTTAAGCTATTCTTTCCCTTTTCTGATACCGAAATGTAGAATCCATAATGATATATAAATGCCACAAGTCCTGACACCATCCAACTTGAATCTCAATCTCTAGATAAATGCACATCCTGAAGAATCCCAATTGTTGCATATAAATCTTGAATCCATTAGAACCATTTTCGAGAGTCATTACTCTGCTCGAATCCCAATTAAACCGACCAAGCGGACCGAACGACCTGTGCCCCTCATTAGCACACCAACACCCAAGGGAGTAACCCACACCCCTAGGCAACCAAGAAAATTCCTACTCCACGCACACTACATAGTTTACAAATAACAACTCAATCATTCAATAAGACCCATATCCACATAGAGTATAATACAACCAGTATCCAGAAATTTCCATTACTCGAGTCATTCTCATACTCCACCTCTAGAGGTCATAACTGATGAACCTATACCTCGAATTGAAACCAATACAACACATAATCGTGCAATCAACTTAGCATTAGCAGACTCCCCCACTTGGCTCAAAGCCATAGATCAAAACAAACAATAACTCACAATGCCCATACGCTCTCACTGGCATAATATCGCCGTGAGATTCAACTAAATCCTTCATAAACCTATATAACACAACCCATGTAATATCTCAAATCATCAGCAAATCTTGCATTCACCATTGTAATATTCATGCAACTTCCACAAGGGATCTAAACTCAAATTACAACATATATCATTACTGGCAAAAGAGAGCTTGCTACAAAACAACATAAGGATCACACAACCTTAGGATACCCCGTAGGAGATAACCCTGCCTGCTTAGCCTCAAACAAATATCTCTCTATACCCTTCCAAAATCATAGCCATTATGCAATCAGTTTATCCTTATGCATTAAAACACAACCAATGCATATCCTCGAAGCATCACAATACACGGTATAAGAACTTGAAGCTGATGGCAGAACTAACACTAGAGTTGTAGTCAAAGAAGTCTTGAGCTTCTAAAAGCTCTCCTCCCACTCATCCGACCACCTAAATGGAGCCCCTTTTGGGTCAATTAGGACAAGGGTGAATGAATAGATGAAGATCCCTCCACAAAGCGAAATTATTAACCTGCCAAACTGTCACGACCCAAATTCCCATCATTTGCGCCGTGACTGCGCCTAACATTGAACCCGCTAGGCCAACTAACGTATAACTTGCAATAACAATTTAAAATCATTTAATACCGAACGAAACGATAGTTCGTCGCTTTAAATAAATTCCCAACAAAATCCTGAAAGCATTGCTTAATAAAAATAACGAAACTTTAAGAATGCGGAGAATAAAGACATGATAAACATGAAATAACGTAACGCTTCCCACACTAGTAACTCTCAAAACTTTACTGAGCCTTCCAAATGCATTCAATTGTTTCACAGCAGAGAAAATAATAATAATATCTTAGAAAATCTCAAAATGAAATGTTAAGACATCTACAACGAACAATCCCCAAAACCGGGGTGTCACAATCCCACGGACTAACTACTGGAATACTAAATACAAGTCTGGAAATGAAAATACTACACTGTCTTGGAAATAAGAAGAAAGACAATGAAACGGTAAAGGAGAGAAGCCTCGGGATCCACGAACGCCAGTGTATACCTCGAAGCTCTGACGTGGACTGAAGGTATCTCCCTCAGAACGCTCCACGGGGTCCGGTAGCAGGGTCTGCACAACACAAGGAAGTGCAGTGTAGTATCAGTACAACCGACCCCATGTACTGAGTAAGTGCCAAGCCTAACCTCGGCCGAAGTAGTGACGAGGCTAGACTTGACTTAAACGATAACCTGTCCTATTCTACAGCAGGTAACAGCAAATAACACAAGGCAGGAGATAAACAGGCAAGTAGGGGATACAGGGGCAATAAAGGGGAACAAGTGGAATGAAACAGTCCCATCGACAGATAGAAGTAATCCAACATATTCGACAACAAAACAATATAAATGTCGGAAAAATAAACAATGGCACGGCATCACCCTTC